>JAQFVV010001309.1:0-83184 GCA_028023455.1 Epiperipatus broadwayi | reverse complement strand
CGGCTTCATTCTCTCCACGCTGTGCCATGACTTTCCATCGATGAAATAACCCGCCTTCTTTTGAATAAACTAGACTGCAAAACTGGAAGGTAATTTTTATAAAATATTAAAACATCTTTACCATACGCTATAAAGTGAAGTTATGAAATAATTACATAGAATTTGTTTTATAAAATATTAAAACATCTTTATCATGCGTTATAAAGTGAAGCTATGAAATAATTACGTAGAATTTATTTTGTAAAATATTAGAACATGTTTATCATACGTTATAAAATGAAGTTATGGAATAGTTATACGCAAATTTATTTATAAAAATATTTGAACGTATTTACTATATGGATTAGAAATGCTTAATTGCATATTACTTCTATCTGGGTAATGTAATTACTAAATGATAAATGCTCCACAAGCCAAACAGAGTTTATGTGCATGAATATACTTTTATATTTGGCTAAATTATAAATGCCTCAATTATCAAATGATAAATGCTCTACAAACCAAGAATTGCTGAGTTCAAATGTCTACCAATCGGTAATAATTAATAAAATGATGAAATGCTCTATAAATCATAAATACTCGACTGCTTCTAAGCTTCTTATAATGTAACAGAGTTTATGTATAAGAATATACTTTTATATTTGGCTAAATTATGAATGCCTCAATTATCAAATGATAAATGCTCTACAAACCAAGAATTGCTGAGTTCAAATGTCTACCAATCGGTAATAATTAATAAAATGATGAAATGTTATATAAATCATAAATACTTGACTGCTTCTAAGCTTCTTATAATGTAACAGAGTTTATGTATAGGAATATATTTTTATATTTGGCTAAATTATAAATGCCTTAATTATTAAATGATAAATGCTCTACAAACCAAGAATTGCTGAGTTCAAATGTCTACCAATCGGGAATAATTAATAAAATGATGAAATGCTGTATAAATCATAAATATTTGACTGCTTCTAAGCTTCTTATAAAGTAACAGAGTTTATGTATAAGAATATACTTTTATATTTGGCTAAATTATAAATGCCTCAATTATCAAATGATAAATGCTCTACAAAACAAGAATTGCTGAGTTCAAATGTCTACCAATCAGTAATAATTCATAAAATGATGAAATGCTCTATAAATCATAAATACTTGACTGCTTCTAAGGTTCTTCTCATAAATGGATTCAAAATGAATTATTGTTAAATTAGAATAATTCCAAGCTTCTTCTCATAAATGGATTCAAAATGAATTATTGTTGAATTAGAATATTTCCAAGCTTCTTCTCATGAATGGATTCAAAATGAATTATTGTTAAATTAGAATATTTCCAAGTTTCTTCTCATAAATGAATTCAAAATGAATTATTGTTGAATTAGAATATTTCCAAGCTTCTCATAAAGGAATACAAAAATGAATTATTGTTGAATTGGAATATTTCCAAGCTTTTTCTCATAAAGGAATACAAAAATGAACTATTGTTGAATTAGGATGTTTCCAAGTTTCTTCTCATAAATGAATTCAAAATGAACTATTGTTGGATTGGAATATTTCCAAGCTTTTTCGCATAAATGAATTCAAAATGAACTATTGTTGAATTGGAATATTTCCAAGCTTCTTCTCATAAAGGAATACAAAAATGAATTATTGTTGAATTGGAATATTTCCAAGCTTCTTCTCATAAAGGAATTAATGAACTATTGTTGAATTAGAATATTCACAAGCTTCTTCCCATAAATGAATTCAAAATGAACTATTATTGAATTAGAATATTTCCAAGCTTCTTCTCATAGAGGAATTAATGAACTATTGTTGAAATTGCAAATTAATTGTTATTTAATAATTTTTTTTTTGTTACTAAAATTAAATTGGTTATCCAATTGTCCAGTTTTGTTTATTTATCGCATCACTCACCAATTATAGCACTGGTTCATGAGAATCTCATGTTCTCTGAGCTACGTCTGACATAACTTGACCTAGGCCAGTCAGGTTGTAGTGAGATGGAACTCTAATGGCACTCTTTGGGAAACCAAACATAGAAATATTTAGATGTTTCCAGTCTCTATGTACTACATCCTCTGATGAGCAGGAAATATTGTTGTAGGGGGGCATTAACATCTGCATTAAGAATATCAATTGATAGTTCCTTCCTGCAGCATGCTCATCAGAAAATTGTTACAACTGATGTGATAAAAGGGTTGTACGCGGGTCCGGTTACAATATATATATATATATATATATATATATATAGTAACCTAGTGTTATTAACACTTGGTTTGTTTAGCATTATTTCCACAGGAAAACAATGCAATCCTTTTCTAGGAAATAAAAAGTAAAATAATAATAATATTAAGTGATCAATAAAGTATGCTATTTACTCACTTTAACGTGTTTTAAGCAAATAATTAATAAATTTGGTAATCCAATGTCATTTTGAAGAAGAGCATAAATAATTTAGTTAAAATATATTAACCATAAGAGCAATTTAATATAGTATAAAAGCACATCTCATAAACAGTAATTGATTTTTGGATGGGTAGAGGGGAGAGTAAATGAGTGTCTTATCATAAAGCACAGTAACTTCTGATAATTTTTTTTTAATTATTTAGATAATAATGTATACAGAATTATACATCACTAATAAGCATTATTGGCTAAAGATATTTATTATTTTTCATTAGTTGTCAAATTACTTTGTAATCCATTGAAATCATATGGAAATATATAACTGTAATAAGTTTTTTTTTCCCTTTCCTTTGTTTATGTATAATTAAATAATTATTTTTCTGTCAGAGGTCGCTAAAAGAAGACCGCGAAATTTTTGTAGAAAATCTAGTCTGACATAAGTTTTACAAGAGGAAGCAGTGCTGAAATTAGGTAACAAATTTTTATATTTTTTTTATTGCAGAAATAAATATAATTCAAGTAACATTTTAACAATATCATGTCTAGCTAAAATATTTTGATAAGACATCCATAAGCTTCTGTTGCTATCTACCTATTATAAAGCTTTTTATACTCAAAAATGTTCTATCTTCAGCTAAAGTGCAAAGTGAACGTATTGACTACAGCGATCACGGAAAATATCATTATAGTTAAACTAAGCAATATCAGTAATTTCCAAGAAATAATTAATTATTTGTTAACTTTACCTTATTTAATAATCTTTTCATGGTATAAAAGAAAAATTATAATTAAAAGACGTATCATAAAAGCCAAGGAAAGTTAACCAAAAAGTTTCGCGCTCTTTCTAACAGAAATTGTCTGCTTTAGAAAATAATGCAAGTTCCCCATGTTAAAATCTGTTTTATTCACTGAAAATTATCTAGAAATAATATAAATAATAAATGATATTTACTTATGCACCTGCATATTTTTTAAAAAAGAAATATAAATTTTCTCAAGGCAAATATCGAAAAATTTGTATGTGTGCATTTATGGAGAATTCATTATTAAAGAAAAATTATAATTCCTAGAGTAGGAATAAAAACTACAAACATTAGTGACCTAATTATAACCATAAAATAATATGTTATATTATACATGAATGGGAGTCGTTAAAACTTTATATCCACGTAAGTCAGCTGCAGTCTTTATTATAAAAATAACATTTTGGAAAAATTTGCACATTCTTTTATTCATAAGCCAGCTAGCTAAAAATGATACGTATCGCCAATCGTAAAAGAAAAGAATTGTATATGTGATCGTTTATCGACAAATATTCGTAATGTTAAAATCTGTATTGTTTTTTTGGATCCCATAATTATAGCAGTTAATTCAAGAAAGAATTAAAATCCATGCTGCTATGTTTTCTTTGCTTACTATTAAGTGCACCAGAATGAAGGCAACTTTTTATAAATGAAATAAAAAAAAAAATATGTTTCTTGTTTAAATTTGCTTCGTGAACTACGAATGTATCAAGTTCTTCATCTGTATAAAGTGCCCAACGGAAAACATTTTTTTTAGTGATATTATAAGCACTTGTTAAGTAATGATTTTTTTTTTTACTAATCTGTAAAATTATGTGTATTTTTTTTTATATCAGCAGGTTAAAGGCTGGATATTCAAATAATATTTAAATGACCTTGTAATCATAAAGGTATGTTTTCACGTAATTATTCTAGGTTAAATTTATATTTGACATGAAAAAAAAATTTTTTTTTATTTATTTTATAAAATGTGTTTACTTATGACATGCAGTTATGAGTATAAATTTAGATGTTAGATACTCAATAGGCAAAATATCTAGTTAAAATTATCAGAAGTAATTAAAGAGAAGTGCTATACAAAATATTACTTATTTAAAGTTTGAAACAAATTTATACTATGTTAATTAAGGAACTTATTCCTAATTATTCTTTATTAACGCATTCACTTAGTTTAGTTCAAAATACTATACTTCCAATTATTTGTTGAATGTTTCTTTGGCAAAAGTGAAAATTATTATTGTATTCTATGATATCCATTGATATTAGACGTTGATCTAAGTATACCCCGGAACATAAATTTAGTGTAATAAGTGTATTTGCTTGTCTTGCCCCGATATAGCATCAGTATAGGCTTAATATGCGCCTAAGTAATAATTGTAATGTATCTATTTTGTGGGATAGAATAAAATCTCCCCAAAAGCTTTATTTTCCATGAGGGGAATAGATAAATCTAGTATTCGGGTATGTTTATAACCCAAGTGATCACTTCTCAGAGTCAGGACGATCAGTACTTTATATAGTATTTAGTGTATTTCATTCGTTAAAATCCCAGGAGAGGATTATATTTGGTGTGTGCTCCTATTATGCCCAATTAAGAGGCAAGGACCCACCAAACTATTTAATATAGTAGTTAACTCTACAGCCCTTCGGTGATATTTCATATTCCTCATGAGAAAATAGAGATAATTCCACCACGGTAGGTGTTGAATATTGTGTTTGTTTAGAAAGTTATGGCAAGATAACGGGTATATTGGAGGTTAATTCCTCAAGCTCCATTTAGTATAAATAGCATGCTAGTATATATGATCAATGTCTGAATTGTGCGACGGAATAGTGCTGGTAATCCACACGTAAGTCAATGGAGAGAGTAAGTTTTAAAATTGCGTAATTAAAAATTTTCATTTGCCAATAGAGGGTTCAAATACTATGTTTAATTCAGGTTAATGATTAAGTAGCACTCACAATAACTTATACTAAAAAAAAAAAAAAAAACAGTGTGTATAACAACTTCAGTTGTTATTAAGGTAAACATTAAAATAATAAGTGTAACTTCTGATACGTAACCCATAAATTATAATAAGTTATCTAAATAAAAACTATCATTTAATTAAAGATATGATAATAAAAATCGTTTGTACGCATTGCCTAGAATCAGATTATTTTTGTTTTAAAACAGATCGTTAGTCAATAAATTTAAGTAACCGTTCATATAAGATACACTAAACGAATGAGTTAATGTATCGATAATACTATTTATTTTGTTATATTCAATTTGCATAAATGTAAAAAGAAGATGAAGAGGTAGTTCGAATCCAAGTCTAAAAGTATAGACGAATTAATATTAGTTATATTTTGTTTTATCCATATGGGATCGAATAAATTGTATATGTTTGTTTATTATGTTAATCATAAAAGATATTTTTGTCAAATAATAATAATAAATTAGAATTTTGTTATAATTTAATAATAAATTATCGTCTTGTTACAAGTTGTTTTGAGTCATTTTTCTTATGTGCTAAATAAAAGTGTATTTGCATAATACTTGCAATACTTTCTTGAGTCCAAAATCATTTATGAAATCTTAAATTCAAAACACCAGATAGACAATTGTAAGCAGATCAAAATATTTCATTATATTATATTTTAATAAGAATTATTTATGGAATTGAAAACTTCAGACCAAGACATTTTATTTTATTTTATATGTGTGTAAAATCACTTTATTCCCAAACTACTATCTTTGGTTGCACATTGTTGAATACCCATTTAAGTGAAGTGTCTAAGTAATAAATCTTAGTTAAATTATTGTGTTGTCATGGATAATGGAAGGACACAAAAGCACCCTTGTCTTTTCATCATTCCGACTGAGATTCTGGATTTAAAAGGCTTTATTATTCAAAATTATGCGTTGTTATTGAATATGGTTATCATCTCATTAAATATTATAATAGTTAATGTGTGGATGCAGACACCTAGAATTTAAATAAGGTAAACATTTCCTACAGCCGACCAGAATGTCAGTCATATGCGACAACACAATACTGCCGAGCAATTTTATTAAATATAACAGAGAACCCTGAGATTAGTGTCATTATTATAAGTGCTCTTAAATTAATAATTGATCAAATTCAGATCAATATTACAAGCGTGGCATGGCTTAAGAGATTGAAACATCTAATTGTATAATAACAAAAAATATTGAGATCATATTGGTAAATTAATGAATATTTTGTTTTAGTCAGTAATACTAACAATGACATGAAAAATCATCATCATCATTGTCGAACAGTGCACTTACTTACAGCACAGAGAATGTGTTTTGGATAGAGAAAGAATGGTAGTTTATTAATAATTTTCTTTTTAAATTTATTTTATTAATTATATATTTTTTTAATTCTATCTCTGTCTGAACTGCATATCGCTGTAGCTGAATTATTATAGAACTAACCTAACGTAACGTAGAGCAATTGTTATTATTGGGTAAAGTAAAATATGATTACCCGGACTAGATGAAGCGTAGACGGAAGTTTGAGGAGTTCCGGATGGATTTAATTTTAATTAGGAATCTCTTTATTTTATTAGGTTAGAATATATATATATGTTAAAACGAAGATTTGCAAGGGTTAAATATATAAAATACATATTTTGCGGGTTCATCCGTGTTAAAAACTTTTAATATTAATATACTGACGTTTCGACTTGGTCACACAAGCCATCCACAGAGTTATAAAAGGTAGAAAGACGGTTGTAGAGGCGCTACAATCACTGATTTGAATAAAATGTTAAAATTCCACCAATAGCAAAAAATGTTAAATTTAGGAATGTTTTTTAAAAAAATCTTTCCAAATAGGAGGAAGTTTACATGTATCATCTCGCTTATTGATACAATCTGGCCTTTTAAGTATCTCAATGGCTTCTCTAATTTTGCATTGGTAGAGATTATCACATCTGGATATGATCCTGGTACTAGAAAAATCAATTTTATGACCTGAATCTATAGTATGGAGTGAGAGTGCTGATGATGATGAGTGTTGTTTAACTGCATTAGCATGCTCATCTCTCCTAACACTGATGCAACGATTACTCATACCTATGTAAGAAGCTTTACAATTTTTACATGAGATTTGATAGACACCATGAGATTCAAGAGGGATTGAATCCTTAGGCTTGGTTATTATATTGCTGATCTTTTGATGAGCAGAAAATGCTGTATCTATATTATAGCGTTTTAATATACGTCCGATACTGTCTGTAGTTCCTTTTACATATGGAACACAAATCCTAATAGCTGATTTATCATCTTTTTGTTTCCTATTTTGTCTATTTTGGGCTTGAAATAAGGCTTTTTTTATAAATTTGTAATTATAACTATTTGCTAATAAAACACTATTAATATGATTTATTTCTTCTTTCAGATGTGTCTCATCTGAAAGGTTAATTGCTCTATTTAAAAGAGTTTTGGCTACAGAAACTATCTGAGTTGGGTGATGATGAGAATGGAAATGCAAATATCTGTCTGTGTGTGTATCCTTTCTGTAAATAGAAAAAGATAAACTATTTGGTGTTCTGGTGACTAGAACATCAAGAAAAGGGAGTTTTCCATCAGACTCTGTCTCCATTGTAAATTTAATATGAGGATGCATATTATTTAAATGTAAGAAAAAATTATCTAATTTATTTTTTCCATGTTGCCATATGACAAAAGTGTCATCTATGTATCTGAGCCAAATGAGAGGTTTTAAAGATGATGATTCTAAAGCACGAGTTTCTATATATTCCATGAATAAATCAGCTATTACTCCTGAGATAGGTGAGCCCATAGGAGTACCAAAAACTTGTCTGTAATGCTGTCCATTGTATACAAAATATGTATTTAAGAGACAATGTTTAATTAAAGCAATAATATGGTCTGGTAAATTGCAACGTTGTGAGATTATATTTAAAGCTTCATCAATTGGAATGTTTGTAAACAAAGACACGACATCAAAACTGACCAGAATGTCATTAGCATTAATTTTTAAACTTTTTAAAACAGAAATAAAATGAAGAGAGTTTTTAATATATGATTTAATAGATGGGATTGTAGGTTTAATGAAATCCGATAAGTATCTGGCTAAAATATGAGTTGGAGAACCTATTGCACTTACTATTGGACGAAGGGGGGTATCTGGTTTGTGAATTTTTGGAAGTCCATAAAATTTTGGACAGACACAAGATTTTTCACGAGGGATTATTTTATTTTTTATCTCTGTTTCAATAGGTGATTTATTAATAATAGCTTTTGTTGTTTTTTCCAAATACGTAGTATGATCTCTTTTTGATAGTTTATAAGTTTTATCATTAAGCAGATCTAAAATTTTATTATGGTAAATGTCACGATCCATTACGACTGTGGCATTACCTTTATCAGCTGGAAGTACAACAATTGATTTGTCCGATTTTATATTATTTAATGCTTGTCTTTCTTTCTTTGAAATATTATTTTTAGGAAGCTTAGCTTTTTTAAAAATATTACAAATCTCAGCTCTAGCCAAATCAGCCGATGTAGAATCAATTTTATCGAGAGCTGATTCAACATTACAAACAATTTTCTCAAAAGGTATCCGGGAAGGTGTTAAAGCAAAATTGAAACCTTTTTCTAAAACCGAAATTTCATCTGTAGAGAGGGCTTTCCTAGATAAATTATAAACGGTTTTTTGATTTGGATACATAATGTTTGGGGATTGTGTTCTAATTAGCATTTGCAATTTTTTCTTTTGCTTTGCTGTTACAAATTCCGAATCTTTAAACGATCTAAAACTTGCAATACGATCAAAACTAGTCCACAGTAAAGGATGTATTTTATTACTAAGGAATAAACGTAAATGTAGCAATACTTTATCAATTTTGTCTAAATTTTTCCGAGTTTCTTTAATAAAAGAGTTTAAAATAATATTGCTAGTTTTCCTTAGAATTTTACTAACATTATAATTGTTCTTGTGAAACACAATTTTACAGCAAGTGAGTATAACATTGTGATTTTTGCACGCTAATAAAAAAGATAAATTACAAAGTAACTTACATTTCTTAATCCACGTTCTTTCAAATATACAAAGCTGTTTAAAAATTTCCTCCCCGTAGAGGTTAATAATGTTAAAATGAAGATTTGCACGGGTTAAATATATAAAATACATATTTTGCGGGTTCATCCGTGTTAAAAACTTTTAATATTAATATACTGACGTTTTGACTTGGTCACACAAGCCATCCACAGAGTTATAAAAGGTAGAAAGACGGTTGTAGAGGTGCTACAATCACTGATTTGAATAAAATGTTAAAATTCCACCAATAGCAAAAAATGTTAAATTTAGGAATGTTTTTTAAAAAAATCTTTCCAAATAGGAGGAAGTTTACATGTATCATCTCGCTTATTGATACAATCTGGCCTTTTAAGTATCTCAATGGCTTCTCTAATTTTGCATTGGTAGAGATTATCACATCTGGATATGATCCTGGTACTAGAAAAATCAATTTTATGACCTGAATCTATAGTATGGAGTGAGAGTGCTGATGATGATGAGTGTTGTTTAACTGCATTAGCATGCTCATCTCTCCTAACACTGATGCGATGATTACTCATACCTATGTAAGAAGCTTTACAATTTTTACATGAGATTTGATAGACACCATGAGATTCAAGAGGGATTGAATCCTTAGGCTTGGTTATTATATTGCTGATCTTTTGATGAGCAGAAAATGCTGTATCTATATTATAGCATTTTAATATATGTCCGATACTGTCTGTAGTTCCTTTTACATATGGAACACAAATCCTAATAGCTGATTTATCATCTTTTTGTTTCCTATTTTGTCTATTTTGAGCTTGAAATAAGGCTTTTTTTATAAATTTGTAATTATAACTATTTGCTAATAAAACACTATTAATATGATTTATTTCTTCTTTCAGATGTGTCTCATCTGAAAGGTTAATTGCTCTATTTAAAAGAGTTTTGGCTACAGAAACTATCTGAGTTGGGTGATGATGAGATTGGAAATGCAAATATCTGTCTGTGTGTGTATCATTTCTGTAAATAGAAAAAGATAAACTATTTGGTGTTCTGGTGACTAAAACATCAAGAAAATAGAGCAATTAACCTTTCAGATGATACACATCTGAAAGAAGAAATAAATCATATTAATAGTGTTTTATTAGCAAATAGTTATAATTACAAATTTATTAAAAAAGCCTTATTTCAAGCCCAAAATAGAAAAAATAGGAAACAAAAAGATGATAAATCAGCTATTAGGATTTGTGTTCCATATGTAAAAGGAACTACAGTTAGTATCGGACGTATATTAAAACTCTATAATATAGATACAGCATTTTCTGCTCATCAAAAGATCAGCAATATAATAACCAAGCCTAAGGATTCAATCCCTCTTGAATCTCATGGTGTCTATCAAATCTCATGTAAAAATTGTAAAGCTTCTTACATAGGTATGAGTAATCATCGCATCAGTGTTAGGGGAGATGAGCATGCTAATGCAGTTAAACAACACTCATCATCATCAGCACTCTCACTCCATACTATAGATTCAGGTCATAAAATTGATTTTTCTAATACCAGGATCATATCCAGATGTGATAATCTCTACCAATGCAAAATTAGAGAAGCCATTGAGATACTTAAAAGGCCAGATTGTATCAATAAGCGAGATGATACATGTAAACTTCCTCCTATTTGGAAAGATTTTTTTAAAAAACATTCCTAAATTTAACATTTTTTGCTATTGGTGGAATTTTAACATTTTATTTAAATCAGTGATTGTAGCGCCTCTACAACCATCTTTCTACCTTTTATAACTCTGTGGATGGCTTGTGTGACCAAGTCGAAATGTCAGTATATTAATATTAAAAGTTTTTAACACGGATGAACCCACAAAATATGTATTATATATATATAATATTCAAATCAATATATATATATATCAAAATACAGTAAAATTCACATAAATTATAATTATTTTTACCACGTAATCGAAAGCGCTACAAAAGAATTTAAAACATAATATTGTATTTACCGTTAAAATTTATTTATTTATATATATATATAATATTTTATAACGGGTACTGTATTTTACATTTAATATATATATAATTAAGTTTGCTATCTGTATTTGTTTCTCAATATATGTAATATACAAATCAATATATATAAATTCTATTATATATCAATTGATATGTGGATGTGGCTTACAATACATTGGTGAATCTAAATGTACATTTGAGAAGAGAATAAAAGAGCATATGCTTTTATATAATAGAATTCCTAAAGATAAACAATCTGGAATAAATGTAAATAAACCTTCATCATCTGTTATATTTGATCATAATAAATTTTATCAATATTAATTTAAATTTGATTATAAAAATATAAAAATTATTCACTAATAAATGTAAAATGAAAGAGGCTATGTTGATTTCAAGAAATCGTCAAATGTTAATGAATCGCCATTCTTTAAATGTTAAGATAACAGAATTATGGGAAATCTGAATTGAATTATGAGTATTGTTGAACATTGTCTCCTTTTTGATTATTCAATGGTATATAGTTGATAAAGACTACAAAATGTTTATTCGAAAATACTTCTAAAAATAATATAAATTATTTAAAATTTACTGTATTTTGA
Organism: Epiperipatus broadwayi; assembly: GCA_028023455.1. Classification (NCBI taxonomy): domain Eukaryota; kingdom Metazoa; phylum Onychophora; class Udeonychophora; order Euonychophora; family Peripatidae; genus Epiperipatus; species Epiperipatus broadwayi. Next base: position 71,305 of record JAQFVV010001309.1, on the reverse strand, counting down.
TATCTATATATTGATTTGTATATATATATATATTGTAACAATCCGGAGAAAGCGACTTAACGTAAACTGCACTACAGGGCGCCATCTAGGCATTTGAACCTAGAAAAATTTATAAAGTAGGCAGATACGTCAGTCAAAAAAAAATTTTTTTTTTTTTTAAATTTGATTCCGGTCATTAGCCCATGTCACTAGCTCAGTGGAATAGCAGAGATTAATAATATATCTTATCTAATTATATTTCAATATAAAAAAAAATAAATAAAATAAGCCACTGCCAGTAATTAACGTACAAACATTTATTTATGCACATATATATATAAGATTTAAAATTATTTTAGTATTAGTTTTACATTTCAAAATTTAACCTACATTTTTAACTTTGATTTTTGACTTTAATTTACCTTTAATTACTATTATATTCTAATTTTACATTTTAATTAAGTACGCACAGATAAATTTATGAAAGCTTGTTTATAATGTTGAATACAGATCGGTTACTAAGATTTCACGGTCAAAAACATTTCAAAATAAACATAAACGATCAAAATACAAAATTATTGATTACTGACAATTGCGGAGGGAAATTTATATGTAACCCAATAGTATTCACCATAAGATACTTGCATTGTCACCAATAACTTAAAAGACATCCGAATAAATACATTTCCGATACTCACCGTAAGGTATCATTATTTATCGAATGTCTATATATTTTGATCAAATATGAAAACGCAAAACATAGTTAACCAATAAACCATCCATGCAAGCGTCTATAAACAACTTAAATTTAATGCAATTTTATTTAGTGTCGATTATGAATAGACTACATAGATTTGCATTTGAAAATAAACATTCTATCCCTATTTAACCTTAGGCCAAAATTCGTAGTCAAACTGGCATCAATTCATCTGATACATCGATGTATTCAATGTAATACGGAATACGGCAGCACCAAAGAGATTAAGAAAAGACATTGACTCTCATTAGATAGGGATATTACATCTATCTAACGAGAAGAACAATAAAAAAAAACTCCATAGAAAGGAACTGCGTTCTCCGTCTTATAATTCCTTTCATAGGCAAACGGGTGAGTGCGGCGTATATATAAATGATTCTGCTAGTAGCGAATCTCCGACTACATCTACTAACTACATCAATATATCCAATCTATTGACCCAATTTAACAACGAAACAAATAACCTAAGATTACCCTCCCTTAATATAACTTTACAAATCTATACAGCCATTCACGCCCGACTTAAGTTTAACATTTATATAATTAATTTAACGAAAAACAAAATCATGATAAACTTAAAGAACAAAAGATGAATAATATAAATGGAAATGATTTTAAATATACATATATAAAAAAAGGAAATATATCAAATAACATTATTAATAAATTAAGTTGGTCAGATAGGATAATATTGCAATCATTTAAATATGGAAAGTTTTAATTTAATGTTCATTAATTATAAAGTTCTTACGGTTTAAAACAGTCCACCTTTATCCGTTGCTTGCCATGAACGTGAATTCTCACGCCGTCCTAAGATTGATATTCTGTTGGCCAATTTATTTATCCATCCGGAGGTTTTTTGCTTTAACTGGTCCTCAATGTAAAAAAAACGATAGTTCATTTCTTTTTATTTCTTAGCAAAGCTGAAGGGATTGAATCGTGCGTCTTTTTTCAATCCCTTCTCCTTCACTTCCGCACTAGCCCATATCTCTCACATCGTAATAAATCAATAACTCCTTTTATACGTATTCGAAGGATTGACTTGGCATTATGTCATCGATGTGATGATCCTTTCACTGAGGTCCGATTTCCCGATGGATTTCTTTCATTGGCTATTTGTTTCTATTTTTTTCCTATCTGACCGCTGTTTTTACATTTAAATGCCCAAGGCTGGTTTACATTTGACTAATTAAATTTATCATTTCCATTTCTGATTAATTAACCTGTTTTCCAAATCAAAGATATATTTAAAGATATAATTTTATCTCCAAATCTCTTTAAAATTTAGTTTTAAAATATTTTTTCTTTAATAAAGTTTTATTTTAATAATTTTTCATTATCTGTGCGATTTAATATATACGAGTTTAAGATGATATTTAATTTCAATTTTTAATTCTTAAAGAAAATTTTTAAATGCGAACTTTTTAATTTACTTTCATGTTTAATAAATATTAAAAAAAACAATGTAACGAACGTCTGTGCTCGTTACAATATATATAGTAAAAATAAAAAGTCAGATGTCACATGACTTATATATAGCTTGCATTTACAAATATGTAATATTAAGAGCATGCTAATGAGCTCTAAACAAGCTTTTTTATGATAAATGCTACTACAAGAGAAGGCATTCAAATCATTTTTATCTTTGATTGTCGCCATCCCCAGACCAGTTTCGACCTATGGGTCTCTTCAGTGAGGAGTTGGAACATTAGATTTAAAAAACCAATTCAAGCTAAGCATTTGTCTAAAATTAATTGTCAAGACGAAGATCGGAAAATTTAGACATCAACATGTCTTTAAAGTCAGCTCTCCAACTAAAAAAATCATATGGGCCTGAACTTAGTTCAGATACTCCATGTATTAGTAGGCTTAGCCATTTAATTTAGCCAAAGCCCCAACAGCCAAATAATAATAGTAATAATAAAAAGTCAGATGTCACATGACTTATATATAGCTTGCATTTACAAATATGTAATATTAACCCTTAAACCGCTAATTTTATCATTGGTTGTATCAGATAAAAATCAAATCTTTTAATTGGCCAACTCACAAACTGAAGACAAAGCCTATTGTTAAAACATATTCGCCTATAATATTAAATTCAACTCAGATACGTTTATAAAAAGTATATAATTAATTTTTCAGGTCATGAAGAAAACGAAAGTTCTTTCAAAAATAAATTGCTATTTATTTATTCTAAGATATTCTATATCGGCAACATAAAAGTTATAATGTAAACAAAAAGATCGACTTTTACGTTATAGAAAAGTAAATATTTCTTTTTACTACATCTTCAATATATTTACTTAAATCTTCAATATTTTTCGAAAATAATTTTGTTTTTTTATTATTCTCTCTGAAAATTATGTTTAATTTCCATAAATATTATTTAATAATAATTTAAATCGTATTCGAAATGAAAATCTCAGCGTTTTTCTTTATTTTCTTTGATCAGGCAGTTTCTTTGTTCTTTCCAGCCAATCAGAATGTCTTTTTCGGCTGAGAGCATGCTAAGAACCAATCACAAATAATGTTCCTTCTTTGTTTAGGTTTAAATGCGTTTTTTTTTATTTTTTACTTCTAAAATAAATCGGAAGATGTCACCATCGTACAGAACTTTTAAAAACGAATTCAATACGTATTTAACGAATTTTATCGTATAAAAACGAACTGAGTTAGAGTGATTTTAGATGTCGACGAGGAGTCTCGTCGAGCGCGGGAAAAGGGTTAAGAGCATGTGTATATATATATATATATATCAACCATTATCAATCTACTGCAGGATGAAGGTCTCTCCACGTTCAATCCATTTTCTCTGATCTTTAGTTTCTCTTCTCCACCTCATCCCTGCATACTTTTTTATTTCATCCATCCATCTCACATGTGGTCTTTTTCTGGGTCTTTTAAAATCTCTTGGAATCCAGTTTAAGATTTTAATTGTCCATCTATTATCATCTCTTTTAGCAATATGTTCAGCCCAACTCCACTTCAGTCTTTTAATTTTTCCAATGAGATCAGTAACACCTCTTTATTCTCTTACTCATATATTGGTTTTGATCTCTTAATGTTACTCCCAACATGCATCTTTCCATACTTCTTTGAGTGGTCTGAAGTCTCTGTATTGCTCTTCTATTAAGTGTCCAAGTTTCAGATCCATAAGTAAGAAGTGGTAAAGCACATTTATTAAAAACCTTCCTTTTCAAACATATAGGCATATTTCCTTTTAAAATCAAGTTATTTCTACCAAAAGTACTCCAACCAAGTTTAATTCTATGATTAATTTTATCCATTATGTTTCCATCTGTATTAATAATCAGACCAAGGTATTTGTAACTGTTAACTTCTTCTAACTCATCATATTTTCACATTTTAAGAAAATCCATTAAACATTACTTTAGTCTTTTTAACATTTATCTTTAGTCCTACTTTCCTACTTTCATCTGATAACTCCTGCAACATTTCCTGAAGCTCTAAAGCATTATTTTCAAAAACAACTACATCATCTGTAAAATCTAAATGACTTAAATAATCTCCATGTACTTTCACTCCTTTAGCTTCCCATTTTAATCCACAAAATATTTCTTGCAGCATTGCTGTAAAACGTTTTGGGGATATGGAGTCACTTTGTCTTACACCCTTCTCAATGTTGACTTTCCCAGTAACATTATGTAATCTAATTGTTGTCATTGCATTTTTATAAATGTTCTTTAAAATATGACAATTTCCTGGATCTATACCTTGATGATCCAATGCTTTAATCACTGAAGAAATGTTTATAGAATCAAATGCCTTTTCATAATCTACAAATCCAAAGCATAATGGCAATTCATCTTCATTTGTCTTTTCTATAACTTCTCTCAATACCTGCATATGATTTACTGTACTAAAACCACTTTTAAATCCAGCTTGTTCTCTTGGTTGTTGGAAATCCAATGTTCTCTATAGACGAGTTGTGATTATCTTGGTAAAGATTTTGTATAAAACTGATAAAAGGCTGATAGGTCTGTAATTTCTAATATTGTCTTTATCACCTTTTTTAAATATTAGTATTAATACTGCATTTTTCCAATCATCTGGTACATCTTTATCATTTAGACATTTGGTATATAACTTTGCTAAAAAAAATATATTTCTTCGCCTGCTTCTTTTAATATATCAATTATAATTCCATCTTTACCTGGAGCCTTTCCTTTCTTCATACATTTAATTGCAGGTCTCACTTCTTCATTTAAAATTCTCGGCAATTTGGAAGATGTAATAGATATAGGAGGTAATTGTTCTTTATTACTATATAATTCTTGATAAAAGTCTTCTAGCCATTTCATGATGTCATCTCTCTTTTTAGTAATAATTCATCTTTTTTTCTTGTTGCAGATATAAATTTCCCACCAATACCCAAATGTTGCTTTACTCTCTTGAGACTTTTATTCTCTTCTACAGCTTTTCTTGCTAGTTCACAGTTATACTTTCTTATATCATTTTCCACTCTTTTTCACACCATTTTACAAAATTCAAGATATTCGATCCTTTTTCATGCATCATTTTTGTATATCTTCATATTCCTTTTTTTTTTCATAAATTCTCTAGTCTCAGTAGAAATTTGATTGGTCAATTGCTGCTTTTTTCTACCAGCTATCTTTGTTGCGGTTTTTAACATATTAGTTTCATTCAAATCTGAATCATGTTCAAAATCTACTAATTCTTGAAACCGATTTGTAAGTTCTAATTTAAATTCATTAGAATATTTCTGAAGATTAGGAATACCAAGTGTAAATATTGTTTTTTTAATAATTTTTGTCTCTCTAGTTTTGCATTAACACACAACATATCTTATATCTTATTAATCGATGATCACTAACTGTGTTTAATTTATTAAGAACATTACAATCTTGAGATATGTATTTTCTGTTAGTCAAAATATAATCCAATTCTGCTGTACCTTCATTTGGATGCTTCCATATACATTTCCTTCTAACATTTTTCTCAAACAAAGAATTCATAATATAAAGTTTTTCATTTTCCTCAAACCCCACAAGTCTATGTCCTCTTTCATTTCTATTAGCACTTTCATCTTTCACTTGTTACCAATTCTAGCATTAAAGTCTCCCATAACAATTTTAAAATGTTGTTTACTCTGATCAAAAGCCTTTTGTACATCCATATAAAAATCTTCTACTACTTCATCACTATGAGAACTTGTTGGGGCATAAACCTGAATTATCTGTCTTTGTTATCTGCTATTAAATTGTATAACTAATCTTGCTGCTCTTTCTGATACACCATCAATCTCCATAATGTTGTTCTTCCACTTTTTATTTATAATGAATCGTACTCCATTTATATTTCCAATATTTGTGCCTTTATAATAAAGTAAGTGCATGTCCACTTTTTAAATCAATTGTCTCTTCACCTTTTCTTCTAACTTCACACAGTCCAATTATGTCCCATTTAATATAAGATAGTTCTTTTTCTAATTCTTACAATCTTCCTTTACTTGAAAGTGATCTGCAGTTATACATACCTAAATAAATAGTCATCATCAAATGGCAGTCGTTTGACCGCAATCAGGGGATTCTTAGCACCTTCAGCCACCAACTGCTGCCTTGGTTGGTGACTTTACAGCCTCCTGGGAATAAGGGCCATGATTTATTTTTGTCTGTCATATTTGTATATATTTATTGGAAAAATATTTATCATTCACACAAACATTCATTCTGCCTTACCAGGCTACAAGAAAGACCATGGTGTTTCTTGATTTAAACTCAGAATTAAAAAGCCAATAAACTCACCATCCTGGCTAAATGCGTGTTGGTGAGCAGCCCATCCATGTTCATATACTATATGAATAATCATATAGTAATAACAGCTGCATCGACAAGAATGTATGGAGTGGCACCCTGCTCGGTTCCTTTAAGGCCTCCAAGAGGAATCAAAGGGTCTCTTTTCAGTTAATAGCAAACTCCTTTCTACAGCCATATAATTATATATGCACGCATGTGTGTGTGCAAAGAAATCGATTCATAAATCACATGATCTAATTTAACAAGGTTGTATTACAAATATTATCTAAAAAGCTTGTCAATAGCTCTTACCAAACTTTTCAAAATATTCCCAATCCCAGAACTATTTCTGCTTCTGGGCTTCTTCAGTGAGCTGCTACTTAATAGTTAACGATTAGATAAAGTGCTGGGTTTAATCTGCTATTTTAAATCTAATGCTTGAATATTCTAGCAACTCACTGAGGAAACCAAAAGAAACAGGTCTGCGATTGAGATATTCTGAAAACTTTGTAAAGAGCTATTGATAAGCTCTTTAGATTATATATATATATGGGTGTGAGTATTTACAAGTGCATTTGTAAAATGACCGTTTACATTAGCTTCCTCGAGGTTGTAGAGATGAGAAACTTGATATTAACAATTTTGGGAACATTTGATGTTAAAGAGCTTGTATACCATTTGATGAATTGTATTACTACTTTTAGATATTGACATCATAATAGCTAATGTTTAAAAAATCAGTAGACTAGTCATAATGGTTTGAGGCAATATATAAACAAAATATGTTTTTCCCTTTTATTACATAATAAAATAGTAGATAGAAAGCGAATGATAACAGTTGACGGAAACAGAATGAGGTTTTAAGTTTTAAAATATTAATTTATTTTAGGCTTATAATTGCTTTTCAATCTTGTGTTATCACTTTTGTATATTTAAAGATGTTTATCCAGAGTAAAACGAGGAATTCATTTTCATCTACTAACATCGCTTTAACAGCAGGTTATTGATATTCGATTAGTTTATTAAGCTTTGATTGATTCTTGTAAATTACTTTTGAAATCAGATAGTTAATGGTAAGTTTTATATATATGTTATAATAGTATAATATATGTTACAAAGAATATTTTTACGGCTAAAAAATGAAATAAAATATTTTATGCATTGTAAGCAAAAGCAGAAAACTAATGCATAATAATACTGCAAAATGTTTTAAATTTCATTTATAGATTTCTTTAAAAAACATTCTTAAATTTAAATTTTGTATTGGTGGGATTTTAATGTTTTATTAAACAGGGATTGTAGCGCCTCACAACGTCTTTACTTTTATAACTCTGTGGATGGTTGTGTGACCAAGTCGAAACGTTAGTATATTGATATTAAAGTTTTTAACACGGATGAACCCGCAAAATATGTATTTTATATATTTAACCCGTGCAAATCTTCGTTTTAACATATATATATATATATATGAGGTTGCCTTGGTAACAGTTTGAATTTGTTGATAGATATTGATATTGGGATTGTCTAAGTGTTCACTGGTTTTTAAAATGATTACTTACAAACTCATGCAGTCTTGAGCATTATTACATGTATTATTTAATAATCATTAGGAATCACTCCACTATACATGCGCTGTAGATTAATAAATACTTTTAAGAAATATTCCCTTTTCCAAACACAAGCATGTGTTGTGGAGTTATCCCTAATGATTGTTACAGATTAAAACATAGCGCTATATAAATAAGTTACTCATTATATGTGTGTTTAATATTACATCTAATACACCACAAATTGTAAAACATTCACAGACATCAATAATTAAAACATACCAAATGGAATTACAAGTGATTAATTAATATCTTCGTGCTTTCATTTTTCAAATGCTTAAGATTTTTCTGTACACTAATTAACATTTTTAAGGAATTTTAAGTATTTTGGAAGGATAGAATGAATTCATTCAACCATTTTAACCTAAACGTATATGTATACCTTAACCATTTGGAAATGAGAGCTGAAGATATCAATTAGTCACTTTTTATTCCATTTGTTATATTTTAATTATGGATGTTTGCGAATTTTTCACAATTTACAGCACATCAGTATAAGATGTAATATATATATATATATAATGAGTTATTTATTTATATAGCGCTACGTTTTAATGTATAACAATTTTTAGGGATCACTCCACTACACATGCTTGTGTTTAGAAATGAGAACATTCCTTATAATTGTTTTTTTTTAGTTTACTGCACATGTGTAGTGCAGTGATCTCTAATGATTGTTACCGATTAAAACATAGCTCTTCAGTAATAAACATTTCTTCAGTTGCAATAAAGAAGACACACTCCATATTGCTTTCAATTTCTTATTTGTTCATTATGGTTCATTATTAACAAGTTTTCTGCAAACAATTTTATATTGACTTACCAGCATGAATTCATTTCCAATAGAGTTATTTTTTTTTTAAAAAAAAAAAAAAATTTACATATAGTAAATAAATTATTTATATAGTGACATGTACAAAGCGCATGTGCATTATCTTATTGGCTTATTGGTATTATAGTTAATATTAAACTAAAATTTTTTAATATACCCATGTCAAATTAATAGGGTTTTCTTTTCATTTTTTTGTATTTTTGTTAGTGAAAGCAGAATTATATGCTCTTTTTATGAAGATGATTTATATTGTTTTAAAATATGTAATTATTATCTAAAATGGTTTCAATCTTAGTTCAATAATTTATATAATAGTAGATTACATTTGCATTGTCTTCCAGAATTTCGGAATACATATAACGATAAACGTTAGTGAAATGAATTTGATTGTCCTTGATAAATGATATTCTATTAATAAATTATTAATAATTCTAAATTTTGGAAAAAAATAAAACGCATATGTATATATTTAACTTTGTATAAGTTTTTAAATAGAACTATGTCACCAGTGAGTAATATTGATATATACGTAAGTTGCAGATGTGGAAAAAATGAAACAAAATGAAATGAATTTAAAAAATTTGATATAATCGTCATTAAATAATTTTGCAATGTGGAAACAGACACATTAATACATATGGTAAATCTAACATATTATATTACAAAAGTTAAGACCTGTAGAGGTCCCTACTATCGCATTTTATACACATGTGATTGAGGCTACAGCCTTAATGAATATTATAAAAGTTAAGTAACTAAATTTTAATTTAAAGCAATAGTTACTAATGAAGAATGAAGTCATGTCAATTTCTCTATTAAAAATTTCGATAAATAATTAATTAAGACAGCTAATGATATTTAAAAAGAATCATTAATTTAATCTATAAAGATTTAGAAAATAGTACCATTCAATTACTTTCTAAAACAAAAGCTTTGTCTCTATGAATACAACAACGTCAATAGTAATAAGAAAAATAATAACGATAACAATTCTCATAATTGTTGCAAAATTGTCTCCATTATTAAAGATTTACTGTTGGTCGATATTAATTTCTAAGATTTGATTAACAATAAATCTAAGAAAAATATTTTTAAATAACATATCAAGAACATTTTCTTTGTTAACTGTAGACATTTTCAAATAAAGAAAGTAAAATTAGAAATTAATTTTATTTATACTATTTAACACTTGTAAGTATATTTACTTCAATATTAAAGCTAATCATGATTGTTGTTGGCCTAAAGTGAGGGTAGTCAACCTTTTTATATCTACCGCCCACTTTTGTATCTCTGTTAGTAGTAAAATTTTCTAACCGCCCACCAGTTTCACAGTAATGGTGATTTATAAAGTAGGGAAGTAACTTTACTTTATAAAAATTATAAAGCAGAGTTACAACAAGATAAAGCATATAAATCTCTATGATTTTTTTTTAAAAAGTCAATAAAATTTGAAAAAAACAAAGTGCTTCAGTGTCGGACAAAAAACCCCTACCGCCCACCATGGGGAGTGGGTGGTAGGAAACTGATGACTAGGTTTATCTATCCCCAAAAAATATAAGATCAAATATATTTAGAAAATTATTTTTTTTTTTTGTAAAAGGAACATTTTATCAATATCGGAACAAGATCTGTTCTAAGCTTAGTATATTTTTCTGTTTTATCAAAAGATATCAAGACATTCATTACTTTTGTGAGAAATTAAATATATTTATTGCATAATGAATTATATAGTAATAAATTAATAAACACAGCCACCATCATAGTCTCCTTTCAAGGTACAACTCTTAAATTTAAAATGAGAAAGTGGCCTAATTGAAAATATTCTAAAAATATATTTAGATAAAAGTAATCATATCAATTTTTAATAAAGTTATTTGTAATATAGTTGCAAATATTTTTCTTACCAAAATAAAAAAATTACTGAATTCTAAAGTTTCAGTTCACATTGCACATGCCAATTTTTATATATCATACTCATGCTTGTCAGTGATTTATTTTGATTCTGCCTTCATATACAAAAATTACACACAATGTAGATAGTTGAAGGTCATGTGAAAGTCTGAGTTCAAACCCCCTATTCATTACATATTGGAGTGCAGGTATAAAAAAGCCTGTATTTTAGAAAAAAAATCATATATAAAACTTTTTTACTATTATTAATATTTATTGAAAGTGATATTTGATGATATTTATTATTATAACAAAGCTGATAACTGTATGAAAATGAAAGCCAATATGGATGTTGAACATACCCTAAATGTTTTACAAACAACTCAAGTGCAAATATTAAACAATAATATATAAAATAAGAAGTGAATAATTTTTTATTACTATGCATTTTATATCTGCCCATGCTATAAATAGTTAAATTTACAATAATATTTGCTCTACTTTATGGGAAAATAATTAATTAAATCAGAGAAGATAAATGGCAATGATGCAATTGCAACTTTATTACTAAAGATGCATATAACAATTCAAATGATAATTTTTTTAAGATTCAAGCCTGGAGATGCAGTCAGTAATAATTAGCTATATAAGAATATGATTTAAGCATAAATGAATTTATCTATGCTTTCAAACTATGTGATTGTACAAAGATTTTAATGATAAAAAAAATCAAGTCAGATGTTACATGACTTAATTTAATAAAGCTTGTATTTACAAATGTTATATATAGAGCTTTCAAAATAAGCTCTTAACAAGTTTTGAGAATATCCCCACCCCATGCGGCCCTCACTGATGATGCCAGAAGCAGAAACCGATCTGGGGTTGAGGATGTTCTCAAAGCTTGTTAAGAGCTTGTTTTGTGAGCTCTATATATAAAAGATTTTAATATATACTCATAAACAGTTCATGATTGGAGATTTATTTCCTTCTTTATGATTATAAAGAAAACAAATGTAAACAAAGACCAATTTTATATTAAACATATCTAAATAATTAGTTTTGAATTTATAAAAGTAAAAAAGGCAATTTTATTTTGAATTGACTAATGTCATTAGAATTAAGTTTCTCTTTGATATACCTTTCATTGTGGGACATTGTTTAGTAGCAATGTAATTAGGTCTAGGGTCGTTTTGTTTTGTAGCTTTTCAATAAGATTCTGATAATATTTTTCTGAGGATTTGATTGTAAAAACATTAACTAAAATGTACATATATTGATTAAAAATTACTAAAATGTTAACAACATTCAAAGACAGCATTAAGAAATTGTATTTTTAGGTGAAAGAAAGGTTGAGGTGGGTTTTATGTAAAGGAATTATATTTCAATTGAACACAATGGACAATAATCATTGTGATCAAATATCTTTTGCCATTAATCTAAAAATTAAAAACAATGAGTTCACCATATAATTTATTTATTTATATACTCATTTTATTTTTGTAAATCTTTTTTTTTGTTTTCCACAATTTAAAAAAATATTTTAATTATTGGAATATATTCTTTATTCAAACATTTAGAATTACATTAATATCATTGCTTATTATTATTATTTTTATTCATGGAAAAACGTTATTTTTGCTAGAGGAGCTGAACAAAATCCAGTACTTTTTGTGTATTGTTAAATATAATATATATTTCCATATGTAAAGATATCTAACAAATAAATTGATATATTGTAATAATTTATGACGAAGAAAGTTTATTTCATCAATGTAAGCAAGCACAAAAGTTGACCATTTTGTCTGGTATACTGCTGTTTAAATTGCAATACAGAAGATTAATTTTATAAATATTTAAATAATAAAACATATTTAAACAAAAAAGAAAATAGTTGTAAAAGAAAACTTTATAGAAATAAAGGTTTTCATGGTGTCCAGATGCAATTTAAGTTTTTTTACTAATTTGTCCTGTAGTGAGAATTTCCACAAGCATTATATTATAATCTGCGAATTTTCCTATATATGTTATATTATAAAATTTTAGTTCAAAAAATTGGATAGATGACAAAAACATTTTAAAAAAATGTAAACAACAGAATTTAGCTTAGCCCTGACAAGAAAATCTATTGTATTATGACAGGGTTCTCCACATCATGATTTTTAAGACATTATTTAAAGAAAATAGTTTGAGTAACAAAAAATGTGTTTATTTGCAAATTTATTACAATTTTAGATATTTTTATACAATAATTTACACAATCTTTATTAGATATCAAAAACATAAATTATTAATAACATATAAATGGAAATACTTTATTTTCAAAAATATAATGTTATATTGGGGGACAATACAAATATGCCATAAGCTATTTAGAAGCTTAGTTTTCTAGGTAAGCAATCTAATTATAATATCATGTGTGAAAATATTGTAATTTTACAATATATATTGAAAAAAAAAATTCTTTTAACGCATATTTCATTAGATATAAGAGAAATAAATAAATGTTCATTCAGATTTTTTTTTAAAAAAAAATAATGAAGATTTTGTTGATTTTATAAAATGAAACTAATCTTTCTAGAAATGATGGCATGTAATCTTTTTGTTTTGATTACAATCTCATTTTTAAATATTTATTAGAGAGAAAATGTGCACATTTAAAATTTATTTCAGTAGTAAACAAAAATATCTGGCAAATGAAATCAAATTTATTATTTTCTAATAAGTAATAATGGTTTAATCTTAAATTTTATGTTGAATGTGAGAACAGAGGAAAATGATGAAATCTGAGGGAATGCAAACAGGTTAACAAATTGAATAAAATTAGTAATCAGGTAAAAATTAATTACATACTTTATTATTAGTTATAGTAATTTAGACTATAAAAAATATAAAAACTGGCAAAACTCTTTATATGTATTTCCACCCAGTGCAAGCCAGAGTATTCAATGGATGCCAGAAGGTTTGTGCACTGGGTGGCAATACATATAGAGAGTTTGTGATCATGTGATGTTTATTGGTATAAAATATAATTATTCATAATGGTTATTTGATTGGCATAATAAGAAAATTATATAAATTATGATTTTAAAGTAATTTTATTGGAATAAATAGTATATTTATATAGCACTAAATGCATATGCATTATAATAAAAATAACAAACCTCTGATCATGTACTTTTTATAAATTTTTGCATGCCTCTGTGAGCATCCATTTAAAAAGCATAAGTAGTACACTTATAGATAGAACTTATCATTACATAAGACATACTTTGCTTACTGTTCTGAGATCAGAAATTTAACCTATTGGGTGCCTGAATTATAATTTAAAAAATAAATTGTACAAACTTATTTATTCTTTAGCACAAAAGAGATATATTGGATACATAGTCAGTGTTATATAAATAGACTATTTATTACAGAAAAATTTAAAATTCACTATTTATATCTAATGGCAGATTGTTAAAAATGATATTCTCTCTCTCTTTTGCTACACAATGAATAAAATTGTACAATTCATTTATTGATTATTCAGGCACACAATATGTTAAAGCCTGATCTAAGTATTGTGACCAAATGTTGACTTATATAATGATAATTTCTAAGCATAAGTGGATCATGTATGCTTTTTAAACTGATTTCATGGGCAAGTGTGGTAAAACCACATGATCACAGGTTTGTTATCTTCTTTAAATTTTAAAGTAGTAAAAGTTACTTATTTTATAATAAGTAGAATAATTAAAATATAAACAGGAAATATTCTTGAATTAAAGCAATATATAAAAATAAGAACAATTCAATATTTAAATACAAGTATATTGTCTATACTGAATATTTAATTTTATACTGAGTTCAAATCTCTTTTAAGAACAATTTAAGTAACTTATTAAATAGCTATAATAGAAATTTTGAGCTAAATTTTCTAAATAACATTCAATTGAATATTTAGATTGTAAAAATGATTATAATGTGGTTTAGAACATGGAGAATAAACAAAATAAAGAAAGAATTAGATTAAAGTAGCAATTACAAAAAATAAATTGTAGTGTATTTTTTCTTTATTCTAAAAAGTTAAAACTCCTTTAAATATAGGATTTGAATGTTAAAAAGATTAAAGCATTTATATAAAGAAGAAAAAATATTTTTGTACAGAATAAATATTATACAAAGAAATTGCATTTGTTTAAAAGTACTTTAAACGAAAATAAAAAGTTTTATGTAGATAAAATATAATTGTTTTATAATAGCTAAAATATTACTTATTAAAAATTCAATCATTTTATAAGTTAATATAATGTAGCATGACACATAATAGAATAAATACAGATATTATACTATATTGTTTTATTATAAATTTATTTGACAGCCTTAATGAATATATTGTTTTATATTTATTGTATACATTTAAGTATTGTTTTAAAATTGTGTAGGCTTTACTATCTATTTTTACCTGAAATGTATTTTTCATATAATAACTTCTTGCCATTTTATACAACTATTTTAAATACATTGTATAGGAGATAGACTTGATAATTATTATAATTAAGGTGAAACATCAAACTAATGATTTAATTTATTTATTCAAAATAAAAAAATAAAATTTTAAACAAAACATGTCTGTATTGTTATGTATTTAAAAATGTAGTCAACTAAATATCAGTTTTAAACAGCCTTATATAAACCAGTATGGTGAACAATAATTGTTCAAGATTTTCATTTTTAAGAAATTAAAGTTTAGTTTTCATTAAATGTTTATATTTATTTACAATATGCATTAAAATCATAACTTCACAAAATAAAAGTAATCTTATCATTGCCAAAAATGTATAATAAATAAAAACAAATAACCTGGAAAAAATGTTACATTTTAGCTTAAAATATTTTTAACTGAAATAAATATTATTCCATAAATATGTAAGATTAAGGCATATTTTAATTAAAAAATACATTTGAGCATCAATAATACACTTCTAAATATTAAAATTCAACATGCAATTACAAAAAAAAAAATAGTCATAATATTTGAATACTAAATATTTCCTATTTATCATTATGTATTTCCTGTTTCACTATGGTAAATATTTATATGATAAATTCTCTGTGAAAAATAAATATGCTAAAATATAACCTAAATGTAAACATCATGTACTTAATAAGAAACAAATATTTTATTATATAAAAATAAACTAATAATTGAATTCTCTTTAAAATTAAATTGTAGGATTTATGATTTCAACAAAAGCTGAAGATATTCATGTTCACAATGGTAATTTTAGATAGAAAGAGAATAATCATCTAGCTGTTGCTTTACGGTTACTGGATAATACTGATGTATATATATATATTTACTTTAATTAAAAAATAAAATCATTTAATACACATTTTATTTAAAGTTGAATGATTTTATGCTCACTGCTTTGTCATTATAATATTATACCCTTTCCTGACAGAGTTAAATATAATTGTAAAATAAATTAAATATAAATTAATATTGATTAATTTAATATTATCCATAAAATATTTTCTGTTTATAGGCTTTTAATGCATATAATTAAATGATACTAATCAAGAAAATCATTTTTTGGAATAGCACAAATTTTATATAAATATTACTGATTTGCAGTTTTATATACAAATTATCAGTATAAAAATGTATTTATATCATTTAGATCTAGATAGAAAAATATTGAAGTTTTATATATCTATAATAGATAATTATTAATGGATGATGATTATCAATTAATATTTTTTACTATAATAATATGTACTTTAATTGCAATTATTATAGCTAAAATTAATTGATAAAATGCTTATTCTGTGTTGTATCTCTATACATTTTTGCCACATACACTATTACACAGTAACTTATATTTAATGTAATGGGATATTTTTAAATAGAAGTTTTACTTTATTAATAAAATTATGTATCATTGCACAAGATTAAGGTAATAATTGTACAAACCTAAAGGCTATTATTATATATTTGTAGATAAACATATTGCTAATATTAATAATTATTTATTAGACTAAATAATGTTATATTACCTATATGCATTTTCAACTTTATTAAAGATAAATATATCTCCTCTATCAATCTAGATTTAAACACGATATTTAATACTCAATTTTATTGTAAAAAACAATGTATATTGGGAAGCACTTGTATATTTTATGTTGTCCTTATTGTTTATGAAAGTGTTGCAGTATAAAACAGTTGTAATGTATATAAACAATTGAAATTATGTGATTTAATCCAAGTAAACAATGAGAGACATCTTCACCATTGACATAATAAAAATGTCAATTGTAAATTGATAATTTTGATGCTAAGTCAACCAACAATATCTTATTTATTTTCATTTTAAAGAAAAGTAACAGGATATCCTCTTGTACTTTTACTCCTGACATTCTATAAATAATTAAACCACAGTGGCTCTCTTTATAGGTATAATGATTGTGAAGATTCAGATTTTCAATTGCATTTTAGAAATGATAATTTATATTAACCAGAGGGATGTATACACTAAATTATACATTTTCATGAATTTAGTATCATGAAAATAATGCAAATGAAAGAACTGTGCTATTGATAATACAAGATAACTTTACATGATCACCATCTCTTATACTAGCACATAATTGTTATTAAACAAGGCAAAACTATCCATACAGTAGTGCCACCCTGTGCCAACCAGAGTAGTCAATGGATGCCAGATGGCTCATGCATAAAATCCTATCTAGTGCCTGTTCATCCAATATCTCCAGACTAGTTTCTGGCTTGTGGCCTTTGTCAGTGAGGAGCCTTGGATCTGAAAGCACTACACCTAAATCTTAGGATCTAATGCAACCCTCCTCACTGATGAAGGCCACAAGCCAGAAACTAGTCTGGGGATATTGGATGAGTATACTTTAGATAGGGATTTTATGCATAAGCCTTCTGGCATCCATTCATTACTCTGGTTGGCACAGGGTGGCACTACTGTGTGGAGAGTTTTGCCTTGTTTAATAACAAGATAACATTGCTATTTGTATGTGTATATCATAATGAATCCATGAAAGTATTTAATTTGACATGTAGAAGTCATTAGAGAATAATATTTTGGATTTGGAGGATATTAAGTGATATGACTCTTTTGACTTCTCATATCTAAATAAAATAACTTCATGGATTTAAAGTCATTATAATAACTTGGATTTAGCATAGAATAGGAATACCTTCTATTTAAACTCAGCATAAAGAGTTATTAAAGAGTAATAAAAATATGTAGCCTCATATCAATCAATTATTAATTCATTATTCTATGACAGAATCAGAGATAATATTAACATTGGTTGATTACATGAATAAAAATCATTTCATTGTCATTGATTACATTATATATAATCCAAGATCATATTTAGTTAATGTATACAATTCTCTAAAAGAGAATCATTATTTACAGCAATGTTAAGGAAAGAGATATGTATTCTGAATTTTTATATGTATAAAAATAATATTGAGTTTAAACTTTTTCAACAGTTTGAATTAGAAGTAGAAAGGTATCTCTTTTCATTTCAGTTAAGCCACATCAAAATAGAAATTATAGTTTGATAAAACCTTATTTAGCCTAAGAAATGTCAATTACTAATTGATGATTTTTTGATGGAATCAATGGAATCCACCACTAGGTCAATAATGCATATTATAATATTACTGTTCTTGTGTTTTAAAATTGAATTCAAACATCTACAAGCAATGAATTATGGGTAATACCAAAATTAGCACGATGAAAAGTTAATAAATAATAATTCTATCTCTGGTTGTTTATGTTGATATAATCTTCTAATTATATAATTAAATCTAAACTTGAGTAATGAAAATTGATGCTGCTATTATTCATGCAAAAAATTATCGAACTATATTATATATATTACAAGTTTTATTGCAATTAAAAAAATAAAACTATTTTATCTGCCCTAAAACTATAGTTAATACTGCAAAAACTACACAAATAAATTGAAATATTATTTTAGCTCTTAATGATAAAAATTATATTCAAGTATTGATCGAATAATTAAAATGTAATCATTTTAATAACAATGTAGTTCTACGTAATTTATTAAAAAAGAAATCCAAATTTTTATAATGTAATTTTAACAAATGAATGACACAGCAAATTAGGAATAATGTTATCCAGCTTTATAACTTAAAATGCAGATGAAGATACAGAACTAACATTTTTAACACTCATTACATATACACATGGGTCTCGTTTTTTGCGGTAGATAGGTTTCACAGAAAACCTGCATTAAAAAAAATTGCACAAAAATAGACTTAACTTACCTTGAAAATGGGGGATACATTCCATAATTTACAGAAATCGCATAAAAGCAAAGCAACAAGGAAAAATTACTTTAAATTTGCATAAAAAAAAAATAAGGAAATAAAATGCGACTAATAAAAAATTTCAAATATTTGAAAATAATTGATACAAGACAAACTTTTTTCCTGTTTTTATTAACTATAGTATTTAATTTTTCATACATATTTTAATTATTATCACTATTTGACAATATGTGGTTTGTTTATAAACTGGCAAGAAATCAGAATCATCACAAGAGGCAGTACAACTAACGCCATATTTAATCTTGTCCTGTGTTAATGGTTTTCTATCGACAATGTAATTGGTGATTAAACTTTGAGATGACGATTTTACTAATTGTTTATGAAGCTCACGATATCCAGACTTCTATGTCTGGCTGTTAGAGAATGCACTTCCACTAGTTTAACTCTCTCTCTATATAACACGCTTCTACAAGCGTGTTAATAATGACTAACCAGTGAAATTTTCTTTTATACATATATATATATATGGAGAAACTTTTAGACAGAAAAAAGTTACAAGTAAAAACTTTTAAAGATATGTTCTTTTTAAGTAGAAATTAAAAAACCTTAAATATTTTTACTTGTAACTTTTTTCTGTCTAAAAGTTTCTTCATGTACATAGTGTATAAAAGAAAATATAAACACATTTTAAAGATACATTCTTTTTAAGTAGAAAATAAAAGTTATAACTTTTTTCTGACTAAAAGTTTCTCCATATATATATATATATGTGTGTGTGTGTATAAAAGAAATATAAACGTACACATACATAACACAGACACACACCAACTATTTAGCTCTCGTTAGAATTTAAGAGCCTGTTCATTGCAACAAACTCAGATTTCAGCATGTTCTGATGTTTTCTGTGTCTCATTATATAATGTTCATATTTTCTTTCTATAAATATTTAAAAAATTGAGATCGCAATCCAAACAAAAATTTATACATTATCATTTCTAGAAAGATTATTTTCAGTTTATGTAATCAACAAAATCTTTATTTCTGATTATTTTTAAAAATCTAAAAGAATATTTATTTATTTCTGTTATAACTAATGAAATATGTTTTAAATGTTTAAAATTTTTGATTATTTATTGTGATATTTTTATACTTATAAGTATAAGTAGATTGTTTAGTAGAAGCTACGTTGTCTAAACAGTTTGAGGATATATTCACATTACCTGCTAATATAACATTGTAATTTTGAAAGAAAAAAGTATTTCAAATCAAAATAAGTTATTAATAATTTATATTTATTGATATCTAATAAATATAGTGAAATATGAACTTCTTTATCGCATAAAAGAAAACTACATAAAAAGATATTAAGAAGAAATATGAGTGCATAACTTCAAAATCGCATGAAAAAAAATCTGCACAAAAAGAGACCCAGGGGTATTATCCACATTTTGATTTGAAAAAGCTATTTTTTTACCCTTGAAAATAATAAAATAAAAAGAGGAAATAAAGAGAATTTAATGAAAAAATATAACACAGAAGCAATAAATTTATTGACTTTTTTTCAGTGTAAGTAATTAAAAAATAGTAATCAGGTATAAAAAAGTATAAGTGACAATATATATGTATACTCTGTTATTTCACTCTTAAATTTGTCTACTTTGGCAGTAGTTTTTGATTTGCTTTAACTAGGATTAGTAATTTTAAATCTGTGATAAATTACACACACACATATATATATATATGATAAACAAAAATGCAAGTTAAAAAACTTGCTAACGCTTGTATTTATGTCCACAGATGGCGTCCTACTAAGACTGCCAATCAAGCGTATGTTTTGTTTACATAAACGTCAGAGTAGTTAGTATTCACTATCTCTAACTATAATTCCACTTTCAGATCATGATTTCAAATAGCTTGAAATCATGATCTGAAAGTGGAATTATAGTTAGAGATAGTGAATACTAACTACTCTGACGTTTATGTAAACAAAACATACGCTTGATTGGCAGTCTTGGTAGGACGCCATCTGTGGACATATATATATATATATAAGGGCTTTGAACGTTCCATCTTCAGATTTTCAATGAAATGGAAGGCTGAGTTGTGAGTTAAAATAGTTAGAAGCCTGTCCATTAAAGTATGAAGATTGGCTATCTGAATATAAATCTGAGAACTGATTATATATATGTGTGAGGATAGTAATCTAGACCAACTGATGATTGCTGGTTTAGCATGAAATACGTATATTAGTGATTATTTATCTTTTCAACATGTGTGTGATCAGGTGGGTCAGCAATAAATGGAACAGAGAGTAGTGGGTCGTGTGAAAGTCTGAGTTCGAATCCCGCCTATATTACCTATGTAAATGCAGTTTTAAGCCTGTAGATTGTATTAATTTATATAAATAGTGCGTAATAGGTCTGCCCATCCCTCACATATGTATGTATAAATGGATTATTCTCCTATACATGAGGGGTCAGAATGACTAATATGTCAACATGGGTAGGATGACAACCTTGGCACTAATAAGGGCTTTGAACGTTCCATCTTCAGATTTTCAATGAAATGGAAGGCTGAAGAGTTGTGAGTTAAAATAGTTTGAAGCCTGTCTATTAAAGTATGAAGATTGGCTATCTTAATATAAAGCTGAGAACTGATTATATATGTGTGTGAGGATAGTAATCTAGACCAACTGATGATTGCTGTTTTAGCATGAAATACGTATATTGGTGATTATTTATCTTTTCAACATGTGTGTGATCAGGTGGGTCAGCAATACGAGATGACACTGAGAGTAGTGGGTCATGTGAAAGTCTGAGTTCGAATCCCGCCTATATTATATATATATATTTAATAATATATATATAATTAAATACATGTATAGTTTTTATATTTTAGGCTAGATGTAATGAGAGGAATTTAAACCCAGACATTCAAGCTCCCTTTAGTCGTTCACTTCATCTTATGCAACTAATACACATGCTCACATACATGTGAAAAGGTAAATGATATCCAATATATGTATTTCATGCTGAACCAGCATTCATCAATTGGCACAGATCATTATCTCACATACATATAGAGCCAGTGCTTGGTTTACATTAAAATAGAAAATCTACAAACTTTAATGGACAGGCTCCAATTCTCTCTACCCTGCAACTCTTCAGCCATCTATATCACTTGAAATATGATGATGGAATTCTCAAAGCTCTAGTTGCTGCAAGTATTATTACAATTCTGTAATCTACCCATCCCTCTTCTGTGTATATAATTGGGCATATTAAAATCCTACACATAATGAGTAAGATCGATTTAAGGTCAACCTAGTTATGACAGTAATATTGACATCAACTAGAGCTGTGAATATTCCATCATCAGATTCTCAATTATATGGATGGCTAAAGAGTTATAGAGTGGAAAGGATTGAAGTCTGGCCATTAACATTTGTAGATTTGCTATCTTAATACAAATCAAGCACTGGCTATATATATATATATATATATATATATATATATATATGTGAGATGATGTGGACTAACGAATGTGTGCTGGTTCAGCATGAAATATATATATATTGGAGATTGTTTAACTTTTTGACATGTAAGTGATCATTGTATCGATTATATTAGATATAGTGGATGACCAAAGGGATCTTGAAATTCTGGGTTCAAATCTTTTTTAATTACAACTAGCTTATACATATACCTTGAAGAAAACCGTAGAATGTTTGTAAACAATGACAATGAAATGGGCATAAACTACTGTGAAATAATATATAATATTATCACTATTTTCTTAGTTTCAAATAATAATTCAATATTTTTATGTTACTAAATGTCATGATACGTATATCTAGACGATGAAAAAGGATGATAAACCAATCAAATCTTTTCTGCTTGATTGAGTAATATGTGGGTATTTTTGTTCCTATTGTTACTAAATGTCATGATACGTATATCTAAACGATGAAAAAGGATGATAAACCAATCAAATCTTTTCTGCTTGATTGAGTAATATGTGGGTATTTTTGTTCCTATTGTTAAAAAGTTTTATTAATTTTTGTTTCTAACAATAAGAGTTGAATGTTAAATGTTATATTTTAATGATATCTATATATCTATGTATGTATGTATGTATGTATGTATGTATGTATCTATCTATCTATCTATCTATCTATCTATCTATCTATCTATCTATCTATCTATCTATCTATCTATCTATCTATCTATCTATTATTTATCTATATTAAGTATCTTATTTGTTAATCATCTATCCATCTATCTATTTAACCATCTACCTACCTACACATCTCTCTTTATCTATCTACTTATTCTCTTATCTCTCTCTCTCTCTCTATTTGTTTATCCATCTTTGTCTATGGTTATTTTTATCTATATATCTATTTATTTATATATTACACCATCTGTAAATCTATCTATCTATTTCTCAATCTGTATATCTTTCTATTTACCTGAATCTCTATATTTTTATGCATATCAATTAATATATCTATCTATCTAATTAACTTATTATCTATTTATTTTATTTTGTAACACTATAACATTTTTTTTTTTAAATTAAAATACATCTACGATAAATTAGTAGGTAATAAATTTTTAAATTTTTTTACTTAAATGTGTTTCTTATGATATTAATCTTACCAGCAACTGCTGACCAGTGCATAGCTTTTGAAAGCTGTTCCAAATCCATGCAGAATTTTCCTGACTGATTTCTCTGGATCGATCAGTTGCTATAGGTATAGCATTTACTGCATATTTTAACACATTTGAGAGTGCTCTATAACTGTTCCTCACCTTCTCATTATTAGGATCTGTATTGGTGATATAATTTTAAATTGTTACAAATAAATATTTTAATAACAATAATAAGTTATCTTAATTTCTCATAATACTTATTGCAATATGTCATTGTCAAAATTTATAGAAAATGTTTTCACACATTATTAATTGACTGCTTGATTAAGGCCTTTACCAGTTAACACAATTCTTTTGACATCACTTTAGTTTACTATTTCTTAAGAATATCACATGTAATTTCTTTCTTAATATCAGACAATCTATTGGAATACAAACAAGATAGACTCCTTCTATCTATTGATCACTATCTTCCATACTTGCTCATAACTGTTGTTAAAATAGGCAAAACTTTCTCCATACTCTAAGCAAAACAGAGTAATCAATGGATGCCAGAAGGCTTGTGCATAAAATCCCTATCTAGTGCCTACTCATCCAATATCCCCAAACTAGTTTCTGGCTTATGACCTTCATCAGTGAGGAGCCTTGGATCTGAGAGCACTACACCTAGATCTTAGGATCTAATGCAACCCTCGAGCAGCCACCTTTTATCTCTACATAACTACAAAACTATGAGAATAAAATTGAAAACACACAGCTATTTTCAATCTAATCTCAGTATCCTATATAGTCATATGGTCTGGACTCAGTTCAGCACCCATACATTTTGGCATCCATTGATTACTCTTCCTTGCTTAGAGTGGCATTACTGTATGGAGAAAGTTTTGCCTATTTCTATTGTATTGTATTTTAGTAATATGTCTAACTTAGTCTGATAGTTAATTATTCTGATGATATTTATATTTGTTTGTTTTACTCTTATTGTGGTAATATATTTTTCTTCTCTTCAATTTAATACCAATGTTTATATTTAAAGTTTCACTGTGTTGTCTTCTATTCTTATGTTGCTTTTGTATTAATTATCATGTCTCCTATTCATAAAAAAAACTGGCAAACCATTCTTTAAGATTAAGTATATTTTTTTCTCATTAAATAAGTTATTCTAATAAAAAAACTATCTACACATATAATTGAAACATCAGCTATAATCATTTAACCAATGCTTCCATATTCTTTAAAATTACACTTATAATAACAGTTTCAGTATGAATAAACTCTTTTGTGGATATATGTAACATATTTTTGCTGGTTTAATACACATATGAAAATCAAAATTTTCATGGATCATACCATATACTAGTTTTTTTTAGTTTAAATTGCCAATATTTTATGAAACGATATTCATTCTTATCAAAACCTTTCAGTAATATAAATAAGTAATGGGTTTCTTTTTATGCATCTCCATTATCATTTGTAATTGCTGACCTCTTCATGAATAATTTTTAGAATCAAGTATTGAATTCATCTAATAAAAGACATTTCATTTAGCTCAGATATGTGGATGATACATTTTGTAACGGGCACATACGTACGTTACATTATTTTTTATTAGTAAACATAAAAAAAAAAGTTTGCCAATAAAAATTTCTTTTTTAAGAATTAAAAACTGAAAATTGAAAAATCATCTTAAACTCGTATATATAAATCGCACAGATAAAAAAAAAATTATTATTAAAATAAAACTTTATTAAAAATCGAAATGTATTTTAAAAACAAAAACTTAAAAAAATTTAGAGATAAAAATATATCTTTAATCTTGGAAAACACATTAATTAATCAGAAATGGAAGTGATTGTTTTAATTAGTTAAATGTAAACTAGCCTTGGGCATTTAAATGTAAAAGCATCGGTCAGATAGGAAAACAATAGAAACTAATAGCTAATGAAAAGAAAAGCAATGGAATTGGACCTCAGCGAAAAGACCATCTCATCGATGACGCAATGTAAATTCAATCCTTCAAATTAATATAAAAAGACAAGTTTGGAAATTATTAAGGATAGATTATTTACGATGTGACAGATATGTGTTAGTGCGGAAGTGAAGGAGAAGGGATGGAAAAGATGCACTCTTCGATTCCTCAATTTTGCCAAAGAAAGAAAGAGAAACGAACTATTGTTTTCTACATTGAGGACCAACTAAACTAAAAAACCTCCGAATGAATAAATAAAACAATGGCTAAATGGATACCAATCTTTTTAGGACGGCATGGGAATTCACGTTCAAACGGCAAGGAACATATAAAGATGAACTGTTTAAAAAACTGTAAGAACTTTATAATTTATGAACATTAAATTAAAAACTTTCTATATATAAAAAATACATATAGAATCCTATCTTACCAATGTAAATTAATATTAATAATGTTATTTGATATTTTTTTTTAGTTAAAATCATTTCCATTTATTTATTTTTTGTTCTTTAAGTTTTATTATGATTTCTGTTTTCCGTTAAGTTAAATTATATAAATGTTAAACTTAAGTCGGGCATGAATGGCTGTATAGATTTGTAAAGTTATATTAGGGGAGGGTAATCTTAGGTTATTTGTGCTGTTGTTAGATTGGGTCAATGGATTGGATATATTGATGTAGTTAGTAGATGTAGTCGGAGATTCGCTACTGGCAGAATCATTTATATATACGCCGCACTCACCCGTTTGCCTATGGAAGGAATTATAAGACGGAGAATGCAGTTCCTTTCTATGGAGTTTTTTTATTGTTCTTCTCGTTAGATAGATGTAATATTCCTATCGGATGAGAGTCAATGTCTTCTCTTAATCTTTTTGGTGCTGCTGTATTCCGTATTACATTGAATACATCGATGTATCAGATGAATTGATGCCAGTTTGACTGCGAAATTTAGCCTAAGGTTAAATAGGGATATAATATTTTATTATCAAATGCAAATCTATGTAGTCTATTCATACTCGACCCTAAATAAAAATGCATTAAACTTAAGTTGTTTATGGATGCTTGCATGGATTGGTTATCGGTTAAGTATGTTTTGAGTTTTCATATTTGATCAAAATATATAGACATTCGATAAATAATGATACCTTATGGTGAGTATTTATAATGTATTTATTCAGATGTCTTTTAAATTATTGGTGACAATGCGGGCATCTTACGATGAATGCTAGTGGGTTTCTTATATTCCCTATGCAATTGTCGGTATCAATGATTTTGTATTTTGATCGTTTATGTTTACTTTGAAATGTTTTTAACCGTGTAATCTATGTAACCGATCTATACACAACATATTAAAACAAGCTTTTATAATCCCATCTGTGCGAACTTAATTAAAATGTAAACTTATAATATAATAGAAATTAAAATATAAATTAAAATTCAAAGTAAAGTTAAAAATAATGTTAGATGTTAAAATGTAAACTGATACTAAAACAATTTTCAATCTTATATATATGTGCATAAATAAATGTTTGTGTGTTAATTACTGGCAGTGACTTATTTTATTTATTTTTTTAATATTGAAATATAATTAGATAAGATATTATATTATTAAATCTCTGCTATTCCCTGAGCTAGTGACATGGGCTAATGACCGGATACAAAATTTAAAAAAAATTTTTTTTTTTTGACTTACGTATCTGCCTACTTTATAAATTTTTCTAGGTTCAAATGCCTAGATGGCGCCCTGTAGTGAAGATTACGTTAAGTGCTATTCTCCGGATCATTACAATTTTTTATATGGTCTCATGTTATTGATGCATTTAATTCTTTTCTTCTTTTTCTTGATGGACAGTATTCAAATATTATGTTTACCATAAAAACTGAAAAAATACCCACACATTCTTTTTTCTAGATGTTCGTATTATATAAACCCTGATGACACTTCGTCAATATATGTTTATAGAAAATCAACACACACAAATATATATCTCAATTTTAATTCTCATCATCATTTTGCTCACATATTTTTTAAGACACGTTTTTGATGAGAGTATAGTTTGTCCAAACAAACAATAGCACTAATTAAAATATTCTACTTTTTAATGCTTATAGTAAAAACTTTATTTAGCATTGATACCTAGAATAAAATATGGTCACATTAAGAATTATTCAACTAATTATAAATTATTTTATCTTAATTTAAAGGAATCACGTAAGATTAATAGATATATGTTTAAATTCAATATTAGGATTAGTTTTTTTATTATCAAAAAAAAAAAAAAAAAGAAATAATATGTTTTTTTTTTCCTTAAGCCTAAAAACAGAAAGATGTCTATGAAATTTTATATTCACAGAACAATCAAACATATACTGGTATCAGAGATAGAGAACATAAAAATGTCTTCAAACTAAAGTTAATTACGTCATCATTTCCATCACACTTTTTAGAAATTGGTAATATTTCTGATTTTGATAATACTAAAATATTAGCTATTTTGGAAAAAATATGATTTAAGAACTATTAATGTATCTATTAAATTTTAAAAAATGACAAAGTGTTTAAATAAATTTAAAGAGTTATAATGTATTCCAGCATTATTGTTTTCCTGAAGGTTTGTGATGATGGTGTTTTAGTTGTATTTATATGCTTGACTATTTTCATCACCTAATATTAGTATTGAATGTCTTTAGAAAAAATAACTTTATTTAAATATTCCAAATAAATTCAACTATTAGTAATAGCATACAGATTAGTATATGCACAACATTTAGAGAGGTATTATTCTGTCCTCTTCTTCAGGTGTTGCTGGCCTGACCAATGACAGTACTAGCATGGGAATCAAATCAGGACCCTTATATTCTTGAGTATTGAATTTTAAGGTAATGCTCTAACCAACTGTTCCATCCTGCCAAAGGCAACAGTCAGTAGAAATTTTATATATTTCTCTATGATGTTCCTCCTGATTTCTCCACTTCTTCCTAAGAGCAAAGTTAATTAGTAGTTTGCATACATTATGTATGGTCATATTATGTTGAATTATGGGATATTTTGCCATTGTCATGTGATCAGCTTCTTTAAATTTTCTTCTTTCCATTTTGTTTTTTCTATCCCATATTTTGATAATTTCCTGTTTGCTCCCTTCTAGTCATCAGGATGTTTTTTTCCACATTCACATGGTATTTCATAGATATATTTGGAATATTTAAATGATAATGGAAATAGTCCAACATATAAATACAAATATTGCAGCATTATGTCTTTTTAAAATTAATTTTAATAAATTAGCTAATTGTAAAGTGGAAGAAAGTAAAAAAAAAGTTAAACCACCAAATATTATGGTTGAACAACCATCTAATAATATATAAAATAATGATTTTTTTTATTTCCTAGCAATCATAACCTGGTTATTATTTGAGGAAAAACAGTTCTTCCTTACAATCAAAACCTTTGCAAAAATGACTATCATTTCAATGAAATATTGTAAGATATGTTTCAAGAATGATTTTATTTTTGATAATTGGGAAAAATCTTTGTTATAATGTATATTATATATTGATTTATTAATTGATACATTGTAGATGACAGAAAATATAATACAAATAAACCTAATATGGCAATGATTGATGTTTTTGTGTGATTTGACTTCAAACAGAAAAAATATATAGTTCATGTTCATTAATTAAATGTCAAAGTATTAAAAAGGAGGAAATTAAAACTCTGCACCTGTGTTTTACAATTGAACTTAAAAGGTTTGATGAAATGGCAAATGTCTGTTTTTGATAATATATAATTGATATTACTAACTCGTATTTGATTTGTCTTTAAAGAACTCAAAATTAACTTATATTATAAGAATGATGGATTTAAAGACAAATTTAAAAAAAAAAAATGCTTTGAATTTTGTTTTAGATGATTTAAAACAATTTGTTGTTGAAATCGATAAGTGGTCTTTCGAGAGGATTAAAATTATATTCGTGAATAAATGCCTAAACAATATAATTGTATTTACCTGAAAAAATATTTAGTGACAAAATATATGCTTAAAAGATGTGAAAATCATATTGGCTTACAAGAACAAAATAATTACTTGAATTCATGATTATATGTCTGCTATATTGAATATATCAAATGAATACATTATATTTTATAATGTCTGCTATGAATCATTTTTCCAATGGAAATGCGAATATTAAATATCTTACAATCACTGTAATAAATACTTGCTTTATATAATGGACAAATAACTTACCTAAGGATTATTTTTTTAAAAATGGATTTTTAAACTGTTATTCTACATGGATGTTAAATCTTTGGATAAAATTTCAGAAAGAGACTGAAAAAGCATTTTATCTTATAAGATATTATTATATTCCAAGAATTACTTTAGATTGCTTTGGATGTTAAATGATTATATTGCAGTGCCAAGAGGGAAAAATAATTGTGCACAATACTGTTCAGCTGTAACCAAGCAATGGAGAAGTTACCTGGCAATCAAATTCTAGACATGCAATTTAACTTACGGACAAGGAAGTAAAAAAAAAAATCCTATCATAACTTTAATCTTCATTATTGTATTATTTATTTATTTTTAGTATTAAGTTATAAAATAATATTTTTAAAGTTTACCATTATTTATTTTAAAACTAACTTATTGTTAGGATATAGTTTTAAGATAAAATAATTTATTATTATTATTTTCTTTGTGTCATAGCATCGGCCGGGAAGCAAACCTGCTAACTGGAACAACTGCTTGAAAGGCAGCTGTGCTTACCACTCGACCACCAATGCTTGATGTTTAAAAAAACGCAAATGAGTATTCAGAAAGTGATTTCAATCATAATTTTTCTTTGAATGAATGATCTTGGAGAAGCGGATCGGCATAAAAGGTCTCAGCAGTATAAGGGGATCATTGATAATTTTTATTGTTATTTAAATTATATTATTGCTTGATAATTTGTTTTTTTTTAATTTTATTTAAGAACACATACATTTTAAATAATATTTTTAGATTGTATACATTGTTTGAATTTAATGCTAAATAATATAAAGAACCATTAATAAACTATTGTATATATTTTGTGAAAGAGTTGATAAATGCATATGAATGTATGAAAACATATAAGGATACTTTCCTAAATATTTACTTGAAACGTGAACACTTGAATATGTGTAATTCATATAGCATTGTCTAATTATTAAAATGTTATTTTAATGCATGTTATTTATTTGAATATAGGGACATAGTATTATTCTCTACATTATATCCTAATGAATAAATAAAATATATAGTACTGATGAATGCTTGTTGATATCATTTGAGCATGGAAACTTTTAAAACATCTTGAAATGAATGTAGATTATTGTTGTTCCTTTTAGTATTGTTTTTTAGGAATTATTTTTTTTAGAATGTGGTTGGTATATTTTTTGTGATGTTAAATGAGTTATACAGTGGATAAAAATATTGATAGTGATTGGGAAAGTAATAATATTTTTGTAAAATTCTAGGTGCAGGGGTCATGTTGAAAATTCTTATTGGAGAATTATAAGTCCATGTTTTGTTTTGAAATTGAAGTATACAGATGACATAACAGGTATATTTTTATGGATAGTTTCATTTCTTTTATATCTATAAGGGCTATGATAGAGTCATGCCTTAATAGTAGGTGCCTGATAAATACGACTTACTCTTTTGATTTTTACTGTGCCCATGGTGATATCTTATTTTGGAACATTCTCATTATTATTCCATGTCCTACATTTTAAATGCTATACATTACCACAAGCATCATTGTAGAATGTAGTTTAAGTTGGAAAAGTAATGATTGAATCATTTTTAAGTAGCTAATTTTGAGGGGGTAAGATGTAGTATATGAAAAGTTTCCTTTCAAATGATGTTGAGATGTTTAACGATTACCATAATGTATAATATGGGAGAAGAAGAATTGAAGCCTATACAAAATAATAGAAATCTTTTAATATATTAAGATGCATATTGAAAGTGAGAATAGTAGAAAGGAGTTTGGGAATCGTATGATGTACGAGAGATTGTCAGAATGAAAATAAAATAAGTTCAAACAATAAGACTTATGGTTATTTTTTCTCAAATTGTATTATTGGAGTTACATTTAGTTAATTTATAAATTTGTAAAACTTCCTCCCGAATATTTTTTTCTTACAATAGTTAAGTCGTTTTCTAGAGTGAGATATTTATACTTTATTTTAAAGTATTTCTGATAGCCAAACATTGGAATGGCACTTTGTTAAATTGAAAAGAAAAATTTAAATAATTTCTCTTCAATATTTTATTCATATTTTTTAAAAAGTGCTTTTAAAAATAAACCTGCATTGATATATTTACATCTTAAATAATTTATCTTATGGTAAAATAAACATGATATTAAATTTGGATTTAGAAAATTGGGGAAACTATTTATCCATCCTCATTATAAATAATATTAAATTTGGATTTAGAAAATTGGGGAAACTATTTATCCATCCTCATTATAAATAATAGAACACTATTTTATTAAATGAACGTTATGTACATTATAAGTGTTGTAAGTTTTAATTTTTTTAATTGTATTTTTTTAAAATGGCCAGAGTTAATGCTATTTTTATTTTATTTCTTATATTTATGTCATATTTATTGTAAATATTTCTTTTATTTATGCTAAATAATGTTAATATATATTTTACTTTGTAAGTATTCTAATTTATTTTGTTATAAATCTTTTGTTAACTTATAAAATAAATTTGTGAATCGTTTTTCTAAAATTTACTTTAGTCAAGTTGTGATTTATTTGCATGTTGCTTATTGATTTTCCATCACTGTATGCATGATCCACAGAAAATAATAATTTAAAATATTATTTATTTACCAGTTGATCCCTAAAGATTTCTTAGACATTGTTTTATTACATTTGATTAAGTAACCAAATATATTTCTATTATTTTGTCATAAAAGATCTGATCAGTATTAATTATTTCTAACTAATACAATATCAATAAGAGATGTCTGATATTATCACAATATTAGAATATATATTTTTCTTTAAAAATGCCACATTAAACATAGGAAAATTATACAATGTATTTATTTCAAATTTATATTATTTTTTTCTAAATTTTAACCATTATGTTGATTGTTGTATTGAGATTCATGAAGATATTTAATTGCTTATTATAGTTATTATTTTATAGGAGTATAAAATCCCATATCATATTTAATTACAGGATATTAACTAGTTGATTTGTTTTATTAATTTGTTAAAAGATGAACCTAAGATGCTTATCATTATGATTTCTATTAGTTTTATGATTTCTTTTATTGCTATTATTATTAGTGTTATTTTGGGAGATTGTATATTTCTTATTGAGAGATGATAAGTAAAGTTATTAATTAATATTTTAATAAAAGAATATCAAATAGTTTATTATTATTTTTGTAAATAATTCATAAATTATATTTAGGATTATTAAAGGTATATTGAGAGTATTACATGGTAGTTTTACTATATAAATTTGGTGGGGTAATGCTCTTATGCCATTTAGGGTGTATCTTTTGGGATGTATTCTCAATGTTTAGCCTTCTGTAGCTTACTGAACGTCTCATGTTAGGATATTTATAATTATATTTGTTATTTATTAAGAACCTAGTATTATAATATTTATTATAATATTTTTTTTTTAGATTTAATGAGTAAAAAATATTATTTTATTAGACATTATATCTCGAGCTAGTCTATACGTTGTATTATTTAAATAATTATCATTCATACACCTTAATCATAAAATATTATTGTTATCTCAGTTAGCCGGATTCTTTTGTTCAGTTGTATTCCAATAAAGAACGGTACATTTTATATATAGCAACTAAATAATAATAGGAAAGTTAATATTGAAAGGGGTGTAAGACAGCACGACTCCATATCTCCAAAACTTTTTACAGTAGTGGTGCAAGAAGTCTTTTGTGGATTAAAATGAGAAACTAAAGGACTAAAAGTAAATGATTATTTAGTCACTTAGATTTTGCAGATGATGTAGTTGTTTTATGCAAATAATACTTCAGAGCTTCAGGAAATATTGCAACAGTTATCAGATGAAAGCAAAACTAAAGATAAATGTTAAAAAGACTAAAGTAATTAATGTTAAACGGAAAAAAATGAAAATAAAAAAATGATAATAATGAGTTAGAAGAAGTAAATAAATGCAATGACGTTGGTCCAGGTTATTATGCTATTTATAAAAGTAACTTAATATCAAAAGAAAATATGCCTATCTGTTTGAAAAGGAAGGTTTTTAACAAACCACTAAACATCACGTGATTATCACTAATATATGGAGAGTTTTGCCTGTTTTAAAGTTTTTAATAAATATGTTTTACCAGTTCTTGCTTATAAATCTGAGACATGGACACTTAATAGAAGAGTAAAAAACAGCCTTCAGACAATTCAAAGATGTATAGATATATGCATGTTAGAAGTAACAAGAAAAGATCAAAAACGTCATGCATGGATAAGAGAACAAACAGGTGTTAGTGACGTCTTCGCTTTGAAGAATTAAAAGACTGGAGTTGGACGAAATATTTTTAGAAGAAATCATAATAGATGGACAATTAAAATCTTAAAATGGATTCCAAGAGATTGTAAAAGATCCAGAAAAAGATCACATGTGTGCAGAGGTGATGCGGAGAAGAGAACAGCTAGAGATCGGAGAAGTTGGATTGAACTTGGAGAGATCTTCATCCAGCAGTGGATTGACAATCGTTGACGATAATAATGATTTCACCTAAAATTTGGGTCTATATACTTGACTTGGAATAAAAGTGTGCGTGGAGGTTGTCCATGAATTAATTAATTGAATTAATTAATGTATGTCCCTTCCCACTTTTTATTTCAAATCTAATCTTTCCCCTCCTCAAATTTTGATCAAAGAAAGAAATATTTTTTCGTTTTTAATATATTACTCCTTACATTTAAATAAAAGTAATATATATATAATCAAAAAAGTAAATTTCACCATCATCGAAATTGAAATAGGAAATTAACGATTTATTAGGGATTAATATGAATTTATTTTCTTAGAAGTTTATTAAAAAAATAAAATAAATAAAGCTATAAATCAAATAATTAACGTGCGCAGCTTTTCTTTAATGTTTAATAAAATGTTGTATATATCATTATTATTACTATTACTACTACTAATATTACTATTAGTATTGTTAATTTGATTTTACTTAAATTTACTTTCATTTTAGATAAGAAAAATTATTGCTAATGCTTTATAACAATAATCTTTTAAAAATATTCAACTTTTTTTTTTCAATATAATTCTCAGTTTAAGATAAAGTTTTATTTAATGCTATAATTACCGTATTTGATATATTCCTTTAAAATATCAACAGCTATGGACAGATTTCCCATCTGTAACAAAAATAAAACAACTATTCTACCTGATATACAATTTATCTTTTTATCTCTGATATCTATCTATCTATCTATCTATCTATCTATCTATCTATCTATCTATCTATCTATCTATCTATCTATCTATCTATCTATCTATCTATCTATCTATCCATCTATCCATCTATCTATCTATCTATCTATCTATCTATCTATCTATCTATCTATCTATCTATCTATCTATCTATCTATCTATCTATCCATCCATCCATCTATCTATTTATATATGCATAAATTTATCTACTTTATCAGTTTATCTATCTAATCCATTCATTAATCCATTTGTTTATCGATTCATCTAAATGCTTGTAAAACAAACAAAAGTCTAAATAAAGTGGCATAAGTAAAAAAAAGTAACATAATGATTACATTTTATCTCTTTGCTATAAAATAAACCTCTATACCCGTGCTGGCACTTTACTCAGATTTATGTTTGGTTTACAAAAGAATATTTCTGAAATTATGGCGATAGATAGTGATATATATATATTGTAAACGTTTGGTCAACAGTGTGTGAAGGGGAAAGAGAGCAGGTCGCATCTATCTACCATTGGACCTAGGGTCTTCAGGTAGGATACTGAAGACGATGCAATGAAGTACATAACCCATGATTGCACCCTCTTCCAATAGACCATGCTGATGATACATTGTTTGCATGACCAGGATGGTGGAGCAACACTGCAAGCATTCTGGAAATCATCAATAACATATTTCTTTCAAATAACCACAATAGAATTAAAACAAAAATTGGCTTTTTAGATGTTCTTGTGATAAGACGCTGTTATGAAAAAATTAAAACTACAGTTTACAGAAAACCAACAAATAAAGGAAAATTCTTAGTATATGCATAAAATCATACCAGAAACACAAAACATGGTGTTATACTATCACTATGGAATAGAGCAAAAACAGTTTGTTCAGAAACTAGTGATTTGAAAAAAGATCTATATAGAACAAACTCATATAAAAATGATTATCCATCAACTTTTAATTAAAACCCTTATATAGACAACAAAATGAACCACCAAAAGTCAAAATAATTATTATTTCTGTGGTGTCTCCATACATAACAAAAATAACAGACAAATTAAGAAAAATCTGCAATCAGTATAACCTCATAACAATATTGCAGCAAAACCACATTAAAGCAATTCTAATGTCTCCAATGCTTAAACTTGAAATGCTCAAAAGCAATAACTGCATCTATTAAATATCATGTGAATGTTGAAGAATGTATATTGGTGAGATCAATTACCCAATTGAAAAATTACTGCAAGAAAGCAAACTAATTATTAGAAAAGAGAAAACAGATGGGTCTAATATAGCATACCATGTATGTATCAATGAATATAATGTTTAATTGTAAAGAAAGATATATATATATATATATATTGGATGGAAAGGAAAAGTTAATTCAAAAATTCTTCTCACACGACAATGGTCATTAACTCTACAAGCTAACAAAGTGTGATTATACATAATATATGGAAACCACAAATCAACTTTGCTCTTAGGATAAATGGAGAAATTGGGAGGAGCCTCATACATAAGTATATAGAATTTCTATTGACTGTTGCCTTTGACAGGATCACTCGGTTAAAGTGTTACTTTAAAATTTAATATTCAAGAATCTAAGAGTTCATATTCGATTCCCATGTCATTATTGTTCCAGGTCAGGCTAGTGACACCTGAATAAGAGTGGAGAATAGTACTTCTCAAAGTGTTATGCATATAATAACCTGTGTTTGCTATTATTAAAAGTTGGATATAATTGGAAAAGTTAAATAATGTTATTTTTTTCTAAAGATATGTAGACGATGGAAATAGTCCAAAATATAAATACACATACAATCAAATTATAGTTGCTAACAAAAAATGAGATATAAAAGTATGTGAAATCCATAATTATATTTTTTGATTACTTTTAATCCCTGCTTTGATTATAATTTTTTAAAACAGTGTTGAATAACAATTACTCTAAAACAGCTTATATGAGAATGAATCAGTGTTAATCTCAGATCTATAAATACACTGCTTTAGTGGACATTTGTAATTAATTCATTGCCTGTTTTAAAACAGATATAAATATATTAGTTAATGTTAAATTACGTAAAGCTCATGAGATTTGCTTCTATTTTACTTTATTTAAACATAAATATAATATAACAATTCATCAATTGTTAAAACAGAGTTTCTTTAATATAAATAAAATAATAACTAAATAATTATTGCAAAGTGCTTTCAATTCTTACAAGTTCTTATCAAGACATGTTGGGAGTAATAGATGGACAATTGGAATCTTAAAATGGATTCCAAGTGATTGTAAAAAAATCCAGAAAGAGACCACATGTGAGATAAATGAATGAAATAAGAAAGTGTGCATGGTGATGTGGAGAAGCAATGCTAGAGATCGGAAAAGATGAATTGAACTTGGAGAGAGCTTCATCCTGTAATGGATTGATAATGGTTGATGATGATGATGATATAAGACTTTCCAATTTAAAATTTAGTGTTAAGAAGTTAAAAGCAAACTTAATTTTCTGTTTTGGGAATGGGCAAGTATATATGTATACTGTGTACAGGTGATTTATAAACAACTTTTAATTTAAAAATAAAATTTAGTGTTCGAAGTTTAAAGTTAAAACTTTATTTCTGTTTTAAAAGGGACACTGATTATATAAATGGAAATGTATTTTAGTGTATGGGCAGGAATTGGTAATGATGATCATAATCATGATTCTGGATTGGCATGAAGAGTACATTCTTCAAAGCCCATGCACTATAAATTTATTTAGTTTAATTTCTATTACAAATAGTGTTCATAGTTGGCAGTACATTAATGGTACCAAGTGGTCAAAGCATTGATGATGATCAGAATGTTTTAATATCCCAATATTATTGTTTTTATAATTGTATATCATATGGACTAACACTTAGTTGGCACAACCAAATTGTTTTAAATAATTTCCCAAGCTGAAAACTACTAAATAGTTGACTTGATCTGTACAAGACCTATTTCAAATCCAGTCACCAGATTTACTGTTGATTTTATTTTATTATTTGATCATCATTAATACAAGACCCATTTCACATCCAATCACTGGATTTACTGTTGATTTTATTTATTATTTGAACACTCATAATGA
Organism: Epiperipatus broadwayi; assembly: GCA_028023455.1. Taxonomy (NCBI): domain Eukaryota; kingdom Metazoa; phylum Onychophora; class Udeonychophora; order Euonychophora; family Peripatidae; genus Epiperipatus; species Epiperipatus broadwayi. The sequence goes on along the minus strand of JAQFVV010001309.1, from coordinate 32,904 downwards.
TGAGTATTGGTTTCACTTATTGATAATGCTGATTGATTTATTATTAATTATATTTGTTCTGAAGAGTATCTGGCTGATCTCTCACAGTGATCTCGTGCTCTCTTTAATATATAAAATTACTTATATATTTGGATATTAACATTACTTAATATATTCTCACTTTAATATCTTTAGCAATAATAATTATAAACATTTATTTAATATCCTTACTTTAATATTTTTAATAAACTTCTCATAAATTTTAATTTTGACCTGGCATTGATGACAATTTGTCATCGCCCCAGATATCTATCCCATTTACCCATCCTGTTACAATATATAGATATTCTTTATGAGATATAAATCAAAAAATTCTCCCAGAGTTATTTAGCTTGATGAAGTTTTGTTTCTGAGATAGCTATTCTTACACACACACACATGCATATATTAATAAAAAGTAAACCATACATCATGTGACTTATTTAGCTTGTATTTACAAATATAATATAAAGAGTGATTAATAGCTTTAAATAAAATATTCTTTTTATTATTTATTTTTTTATTTTATGCTTTTTTCTTGAAAAATGCCACAAGAGAACACATTCAAAACTTTTATCTAGAATTATTTCTATGGCAAACCTGTTTCAAACTAATGGATCTCATCAGTGAAGAGCTAGGATATCCAGATACTAGATTCACAATACAAACTCAAGCACAGTATTTATATAATACTTAAGTATTAAATAGAAAATATGATATTTTCAGTCATCTATATGTTGTCAAATCCAGCTAACCAACTTAAATTTGAAGACATATATATATATATATCTGAAAATTTCAGATTTTCTACTTAATAGTTAAGTATTACATAAATGTTGTGAATTGAGTTTGTATTTTTAATCTAGTATCTGGATGTCCTAGTTCTTCACTGATGAGAGCCATTAGCTTGAAATGGGTTTGGGGTAGGGATAATTTTAGATTAGAGGTCCTCAAATATTTTTGTCCTGTGGCCCACTTTCCAAATTATTTTTTTGCCATAGACCCCTACCTGCCTAATATTACATTTTTCTAAACTTTATATAATCAAATATGTTTTTTTCACAGCTGATGTAGTGCTGTTCACTTTAATAGGGCTTTGTACAAAAAGAAAATAAACTTAAATTTTTTATTCAGACTTTTATTGAAACAAATTAAAAATCGTATTTTTATGTGAAATAAAACAAAATTAAATATAAAAAAAAGGCTAAATTAAAATTCTCTTTAAAATTTGGCACAAAACTCAGTAAATATTTAGATTTTGGACAAAAATCAGAATTTAGTTACAAATCTATAAAACAAAGCTAAGGTTCAAAACTAAAAATGCAATAATTAATGGTGTTAATGGAAGAGATGACTTGATGCTCTGATAGCAATTGCTTAATATTTGAAGTGAAATGATAGGTATGGCCTTAAATCTCCTCACTGAGTTATTTGCATACAATTTCTTTTTTTGGTCATCAGATCAGTTAACGCACTACAACCCCTTTTCACAAAGTATCAACATGAAAAAAGTATCAAAATTTTTTTTGCAATATTCCATAATGTAGGGTAAGTAACAGCTACATTTTTTGAAGACAGAATTGCTGATATTCTCTTTTGAACTGCACTTTAAATTCTTCATTAGTGCTTATTTTCATGAGTTTTTGTAGTGCAATATCTGATTCTTCAATTGCATTATATGGATGGATAACCTAGTGGAGTATTTTCAGTTAAAACATGATGAAATCTGGTTTTAAAGTCCATGAACATATGCTGAACATATGCTAAAATGTCATCATCCTGAACATTTGTCTATGATAAGTTGTGAACTGTGAAAATTTACAACATTTCAATGTTTTGTTTTAATAGGTTCATTCTGGCAAGAAAATCTGAAATTATGGATTTTGTTTTTTATTAAATTCAGGCTGTTTCCTTGTAACTGCAAGTTAACCTCATTAAATTTAGCAAATACATCAGTGAAATAAGCAATATATGGTTTCCATTTTATTCAATTTTCTTTCAAAATGGGATCTTTATCATCCAAAAAATTTAAAATGAATTCAAAAATTGAAGAAAAAGTCTTTTCAAACATGTTTTTTGAGAAACAGTATACTTCAATGTGAAGAAATAGTCAATGAAAATCCATGTCATTTTTTTCACACAACTGCTCAAACAACCTACAGTTTAACATTTTGCTATGAATATTGTTCATTGCTGTTATGAGAATTTGAGAGATTGATGCAATATGCCACTTAGATTTTTAGGTACTAAATGTTGTTGGTGAATGACACAATGAATTGCAAATATACCACCAGGTACTTTTTGTTTTAAATAGCTTAAAAAACCATGGCTGGTACTTCATCTGCTGCTACCAATATTATATTTGTTAAGAGGATCAATTTTTTTTCATGAAATAGTCTTTGAAAACATTAAATATTGATTTACCTTTAGTATCTGTTGTCAAAGTTTTCACAAAAAGCAATTCTTGATGTATTTCTTGATCCATAACAAAACAAACACATGCCATTAATAGTGCTTTGGTATCAGTTAAAGTTGACTCGTTGACTTGAAGGGAAAATAATTTGTTCATTAAATAATTATACAAGAAGATTTCTGCATCGTGACTCATTTCATCAACATATCTTTGAATTGTGTTGTCACTCAAAGGAACTTTTTGGAGTATATTATATGTAGGTTTATGTAGAACAGTTTTTTGAAACCTTCTCAACAGCTAACAAAATCAGCTGTTCTCCGATAGTATGAGGCTTTCCTGATTTTGCTAAGAATAATGACATATTGTAAGATGCCAGCAAATCATCATTGTCTCTTTTTGACATTGAAGCAAACATGTTTCATAGCATGATTCTCTTCTGAAGTTTTTCTTTCAGTGTTTTAGAGCATATCAAATTATTACATGTTTTATCAGGATGTAACATTCTCAGATGATTCTCCAGCTTAGATAGTTTCATAGCATTGTTGCTTAAAACTTTGCTGCATAGAAGACACATGGGCAAATGCTTGTCTGATAATGATGGAATAAAGCCGAACTTCAATTAATTAATGATATACTGCCTATATTTTTTTAGCCTCTGCCATGTTGAGTAGAAGATATCTGTCGGCAAAAAACAAGCTATTTAAATATCATAAGATAAAAAATTTAAAATTAATTGACTGGAGTAAGAGACTATTGAGGCCCTTACATTAAAACTAAGTACAATGACAATTGAAAGAGTATCTGAGCACTTCCTATTCTTTTAACACAAAATCTTTAAAAAAACACCTACACAAACAAAAACAAACCTTAATAAGTAAGAAATAATTATTTTTTACTATACCCGAAACACTGACTATTTCTTTGTTTGGATATTTAATTTTTTTGTTCGAGCATGCATTACAGTTTTTTAATATATTTTAACAGGTATTATCTTTATTTGAAATATTTAACTAAAAAATGTGGCCAAAATTACAATCTGGATGATTAACTAACTAAAAGTCTGTATTTACTTTCCTTAGATACTCTTAAACAAGATATTTTGGATTCACTTTCATTTGCATCTGTATTTTGCACTAAATAAAGTTAATATGTTTCAATCACTGTTTTTTCTCAAAATTCAGAAGGGAAACAATCAAGGTTTGATTCTAACACTCCTAATTTAACATATCCATGCAAAAGTTTTGATCTGAACAAACATCATTCACTGTGTGTGATTGCTCGATATGATAGTGATATGAAAACTTTAGAAACTTGTACATAATCATAGACACTAGGAAGCATATACTTAAATAATCTTGTGAGCCAATAATTATTTGTTTTTTTTTTGTCATATTTTAATAATACGCAGGAAAATTGGGTTTAAATATCAGCAAGAAATACCGTGATAATTCAAAAAATTATAATTTTCATGAAAAACATTGGTAAAAACTACTGTTATCTTCATTTTTAGAAGCTATATTGTAATTTTTGTGATTTGCAAGAATTATAATAACAAAATCCAAAACTTATCGTACCTATTCATATAAATATTGTAAATTTAAAATATCTATTTAAAAGTTTACAAAATGCTTGAAATAATGATTTTGGTGGGTGGACTCTCATTTACATATATGGATATTCCAATTTTTTTTTGTCAATGACATAGACCCATTGAAAGTGGAAATAGACACTTGGGGATCAATTTCGACCACTTTGAAAACCACTATTCTTGATAAAGATTTTGAAATATGTTCTCTTGCTACATTTATTGTAAAATAATAAATAAATAAATAAAAGATGCCCGTTTAGAGCTGTTAGCACACTCTTTATAGTAAATTTGTAAATACAAGCTAAACAACTCAAGTGATGTATGATTTAATTTTTATTAATATTATACTTTGGCTATTAAGGCTTTTGGCTATGTTAGATTGCTAAGGCTGTTAATATATGGTGAATCTGAATTTAGTTCAGTCTCATATGGCTATTTAAGTTGGATACCTGGATTTGAAGACATACTGAAAATTTCAGATTTTCTACTTCATAGTTAACTATTAGATAAATGTTGTGCTTGAGTATGTATTTTGAATCTAGTGTCTGGATGTTTTAGCTCTTTACCCATCAGTTTGAAACAAGTTTGGGAATACGGATAATTCTAGATAAAGAATTTGAATGTGTTCACTTGTGAAATTTATCATTAAAAATGTGTGTTTAGATGTACTAGCACCCACTTTATATATATATGTTTATTTCATTATTAAAGAGGTTTATTTAAACTTCATTGTATAAATATTTCTTACTCTTTAGTCAAGTTGCAATCTTTAAGTGTCCATATATATTCAATGGACCATTAGTAGGAATGGATTTCCATTCTTGCTATTAAAAGGTGAGAAGGTTGCCTTGACAGCAGTGAGAAATATTGATTACTATCTTTACTGTGAATGTTTAGGTGGTTACTGGTTGGTATCTAATTATATATATATATATAATAAATAAAAATCATTGTTAGAATATTTCAACAACACTATCTGTATTTATAAATACAAAGCATGGATCAAGCAACTTGGGTAAGTTAGCCCTCCTTCTTATTACCTGCAGGATAAATATATTGATTTTAAACATTTTCTAAACATAAATTAGCATTGATCTTAAAAGCTAATAGACCAACACATTTCATGTGCCATATAAAAAGCATAATTAATAAATGATCAATTTATATTTTGAAAAAAAAAAGAAGAAAACTCTGAACATAACTATATAAAAATAAATCAATGATTGCATATCTCTAAACGAAATTTAAGCTATTTCACATAAACACATTAATCACCAACTGTAGATTGTATCTGCCTAAGATCTAACCTTTAAATCTGATTCAAAACTCAATACATCTTGTTTTTTTAATTATATATAAGCATAAGTAATTGATTAACTATATATATATTGCGTAACCTTTTGATCGGTTATCCAGGGCAAGAATGGCACATAAAATATAAATTATAGTTCCAAAATTTTAAATTTATGATTTAGATATTAGTAATGCCCTAAACTTGGGTATAACAGTAATAAATGATTTACTATATATAAAGTCTAAAAAGAGAATTTGTACAGATTTGATTATTGTTGCTATTTATAAGCATTAATTAATATTATAATCTACCATATAAATTTTTAAATACAATAGAGGTCAATCTATAAACATTCGTTACTGATAATTTGATTTTAATTTATTTTAGTACATTGTTCCTTTAAGAGCTAAAAAAAATCTAAAATTGTAATGAATGAAAGAAGGAACAATTATTTACTTCGAAATAAGAATTTAGTTTGAAATTATTGTAATTATAATATTTTGTAAACGAAGATATTTAATCTTAAATTTTATAGTTAAATTCAAGTAATAATGTCTTTTATAAAAATATGATCAGAACTGAAACTTGGACTTAAAGTAATGATTTACATTAATTTCGTTCATCAATTTTATTATTATTATTGATTTCAACTAGAAACAAAAAAAAATATTTAAGTTAAAAATTGCACAATTTGTTTTGGGAGTAAGCCAATCAGATTTTAGGAAATCGTTTGTTGACATGAACTATCGCGCGGTTTTTAGAAAACGAAAAACTAGCAGACAATTGGAGAAGAGATTAAAAAAAAAAAAAAAAGGCAGACAGCTGTTTTATGAGTTTCTCAGTAAAATATTATAAAACTTTAAAATATTTAATTTTTAACAAGTCAAAATAATTGTATTTATAAGCAATCCAAATATATAACAGATTTTAAAACTAATTCTTAATACCATGAAGTGAGTAATTCAATATTCATTATGACATAGTTTCAAGTTCTGACCATCTAATTCCAGCGTATAAATCCCTGTTGTTATTTTAAATTTTACCTATGATAATCAAAAAAAAGGAACCCACTGCATTGTTTCACTCAAGAGAATATTCATTTATCTATGCTAGATTAATGATTTTATTAGTCATAGATTAAATGTTAAAAAAAAATCAGATTCAAAGATAAATCTTAAAGGATGTTGTAATCAAATGTTAAGTGAAGAAATGATTAAAACTGAGCAGTACTAATTTTAATGTTACTTTTATGTATAGTTTAAAAACTTATAATGATTGTTATATATAGGTTAAATGAATATTACATTTATATGAGTGCGAATAACAGCGGTCTACTAACTAGAAAGAAAGTATTATTTATCATCTGGAATAAAACAAAAAAGAAAGAAAAATATAAGTGTAATAAAGTAAAACTATCCTCAAAAATATTTAATAAGGAATAAAGATGCATTGAAAATAAATTGTGAATAACAGATGAAATAAACCTTAGTGCATTAGGAAATATAAAACTGCTGTAATATGTAATTTTATTCTATTGTTAAAAGAAATAGTAAAATGCTTTCTTCTTATTAATAGTAGTAACCAAAAAGAAGCAAGGAATATGTTGAATGCTAAATCATTTATTACTAGTGCAAGAAGTATTGAAATCAAACATATAAGATAAGTTGCAGATAATTTTTAATTATTAAAAAAAAAAAAATACTACTACCATGTCAATAAATTGTGATAATTGTAATAATCTGACAGATGAGAATAAATGGAGCAAAGATGATTGTAATGTTAATAGGCAACCAGGGGAGTGTTTGAAATGAAAGTGATAAGAATATACAGTATAGATGGGCAACCAACCAGAATCCTGATGAACAATTATAATGCTAGTAAATGTTCAAAGTTTTTTTTTGGGGGGTTTGTTTTTATTTGTTTGTTTACGAACTTATATTTAAAGAAAAGAAAGAAAAACTTTACACATCATATTGCTATACATATTAAGTCCCTAATGTAAATATAGTTGTTATTGTAATAATGGGGTAGCAGATCAATATATTGTGAAATTAATATCTCATGTAATTTGATTACCTCTGGCATTATTTGTTTTTTTTTAAAAAAGTGTCCTTAGCAAATATTGTTAGATAATTAAAATCAATAGATCTAATTAATGATTTAATGAAATATATCCTAAAATAATTAATAATATTGATGATATAACAAAGAGATGGGCTTGTGTTTAAAGGTACAATATTGAAAGGAGAAATGATGATATTTTAAATTTGATTTTATGTTTTATGACGACCATTTGATATGGTTATATAAAATTATGAGTAATTTAGTTGGTTATTTGTAGAAACAATTAGTTATAAGAATGATATCAAACAAATATAAGTTTAAAATAGGAAGGTAATGATTAAGTTGTTAGCTAAAGCAGAGATAGGTAGTTTACTTAGATACACCAAAGGATGGTATATTATTATTTAACTCAATCTCATAAATTGGAGATTAAAGTGTTGCAGAGAGATATAGGGTTCAGAGTTTATAATACACAACATAAAATTACTATTGGTTATATTTAGTATATAAGTTGAGAATGAAGCCATAGGAAGATGGAGTTTGAGATTGAAAAACTAATTGAAGATTTTATAATTATTATAGTAATGTTTTCTCAGAAAAATAAATAAATAAATAAAAATCAATGGATGAATATCATGATAGCTAAAAAGATCCAAAAGGTGACATTTCACTGTATTATGTAATAAGTTTATTATATTGAAGCAAGAATATAATAATTAATGTTTTCCATTTGGTCTTTATAATTTAAAGCCTAATTTATAAGGGATTAATAATTGTAGAGGGAAGAAAAAATGATAATGTAATAGACATACTTGATTTGTAATATATATATAGAAAAAAAAATAAAGGTAAATATCACAACAACAATCTATCATATGAAAAGGTATTATTTATTTATTTATTTTGCTTATTGTAAATATCCAAAATATTAATTATTTTTAATTGTTTATAGTGTTACTACATTATGTGGGTATATAACCTTACTACTATTGTTATTTTACATTACCTGTTAATTAAAATGTTTATTGTAATATCTTGTAAATAATATCATTAAAGTTGTTATTTTGAAAATTAACTTGAGTATTAAGAATTGCATTTCTTTTGTGGAAGTCATTGTCACTACATTACATGGACCCAAAGTGTACAGTTTGAGATTGAAATAAGAAATTAATCCAATTCAGAACAATATAACAGTCAACTAAGCACACCTTTCTTAAAAGAGATTATAACTTGCTGTAAACTGCCTTGGTCATATAAGTCATTGATAATATTGCAAATTATTAAAGTATGCTCATCTATAATAAATTAAACTATGAATTGCTTATTATTAAGAGTATCAAATCTCATTACAATGTAGATAACAATATTAGTTTCAAAAGTAAGTATTAGGGAACATAAATATAAAATAGGAGTACAGTTTTGATTATAGATTCAGGTCATAAGTTTTTTTCTTAATTAATACCCTACCTATAGAGTTCAGTAAAATCCCTCTTGATATTTATAGGTGGATTAAATTATTATATAAAAGTCAATGAGTATCCTGAGATCTCCTTAATATAAATTTATTATTATGATTATTGCTAATTATAATCCTATAGAAGTAATAAGAATAACATTCAGTATACAATAACATGATAGTATAATTTCTTCTTTAGTTAATGGAAAGTCGATAATTATAGATGTTTCATTATATTCATTTAATCATTATGGTTAGACATGAGTATATGTAGATACTGAATAAGAAAGAGTGTCTGCATCTTCTAATGCCATTAGATAAAAACTTTTGTGTTTATTTAATGTTAAAGGGTATGCAATTTTGTTGATAGGATAGGAGAGTCTCATAATTATTAATATCAACCAAAGATGATTAAAAAAAGTTAAGACTTTTAAAGGTTACCTAGATCAAATCATAGTATAACCTAATGTAGGGACTTGGCATATCATCTAGAGGTTATTGTCCTATCGGCAGGATACAATATATTTATAATCTTTTTTAAGATATACTTAAAATACATTACTCATTTTTAAAGAAAGTAAACAAGAAATTAGGAAGACAACAAACTCCATTTCTCATTTGTTTGGTATTTTCTAATATTAAATCATTATACTTTGATTCACATACCTCAAATATTCTGTATTCACAGTTTAGAGAACAATTACTTTAGATAACAACATTAATGCTTATTACTAATTAATTATTAAATTATAAACTAATCCTAAATATAGCCATAAATTTCAAAATTTGATTAAAGCTTATTGTATCTTGTTTTAATTATAGATAAATACATGAAATTGCTTAACTTCCTTTGTTCTTTTTCCATGTATAGGATTATTTTAAAATACAATTAAAACTTCCACTTGACAAGACCCTTTATATATATATATATATATATAATTGATGTAGCACCTTATATATTTATAAAATATGTGGAAGTCAACTTTTCTTCACACATACATTCATGTCTATTTTTATTGGGCGTGTGTGAACAGTAGTTGATATCCACAAAATTATACATATATATATAAGGGCATCTAAAAAAGTCAAAAAGTGTCTTTGATGATTACATGCTATAATAGCAAGCTCTGACCTATACAGATCTCCATATCTCATATATGTATTTATCAGTGTATGAACACAGAAAGTTTGACATATATAAATATAAATATAAATAATTTGTTATTAGTACATATTAAAAAAGTGATAAAGTCCCATATGAAGGAGTGTTGGTTAAGCAGCAATAATTTTTTTCTTAAAATATAATCAGTTTTTAACTAAAACACACAGGCTTTTAACAAATTTAACACTAATCTTAATTTTTAATGTAATTAAAAGAATAAAAAAATAGTAAAATTTCTGAATTTCTTTAAGAAAATAAAAATCAAAGATTATATTCTTACAATAGTAAAAAAAAAAACGACTTTTATCCTTCTTTCCCACAAACATTCTTTAATCATTTTTAGCACCATATACTTTCATGACTACATATATTTTATATTTATTAAATAAAAATTATCTTTCAAATTATCCGAAAACAATGAAGAGACTTTACTATCATATTTGCATGAACAAATAAAATAGAATGTCGCCATTTTGTTCAAATTGAATCTAACAGTTTTATCTTTGAACTACAAAACTATATTTTGATGATAACTTTAGCCATTTATTAGTAAAATTGAAGACTAAAATATCATTTGGAATATTTTCTGCAAAAATATTCATATGCTGACCATGATAAATCATATCCAGTGAATTTAATCCGAAATTATTTTCTAATATAACACATAATTTGCCAAGAAAGAATAAAAGTATATAGCTTTAAAAAAAAAAAAAAAGCCATGAATAGATTTAGACATTAAAATTATATAGAGGTATAATTTATTCCTAGAAAAAAATACTTTTATAAAATAAAATCAGCTAAATGACATGCAAAATAAATGAATAATGACTGAATGCAAAAAAAAAAGGTCTCTGTAGAAATAAAATATGAACAAACAATAATAGTGCTTGATTTAAAATTTTACTTCATACTAAAACAATAAACAAATAATAGCTTTTTGAAAGCAGCTAAATAAAATTCGGCATTATATATTTATATGTTATTAAAAATATATATTTATTTACCACTGTATATGCAGTTGACAAGTTCATATATAAATTTTCTTGGTTGATTGACTTGGGATATATTGAAAATTCTTTAGCTCTAGCTTCTTCAAACCAAGCGATTGATCCATTGTATATCTTGTTATTGTATAACATTAATCCAATATTATAACAATCTATAGCTAAGAAATTAAATATACACAATGGAAAATTGTAAGTTATGAGTTTAGGATATAAGGAATTATGTAATATATATTCTTAATTTTCCTATAATAAGTAACATGTTATGTCACACAATATTATTGTTGAAATTGCTAAATAAATAAAAATCTATTCTGGTTGATCTGTTTGTAAAGTTTATATATATATATAGAGAGAGAGATGAGCATGCTAATGCAGTTAAACAACACTCATCCTCATCAGCACTCTCACTCCATACTACAGATTCAGATCATAAAATTGATTTTTCTAGTACCAGGATTATATCCAGATGTGATAATCTCTACCAGTGCAAAATTAGTGAAGCCATTGAGATACTTAAAAGTCTAAATTTATCAGGAAATGAGATGATACATGCAAACTTCCCCCTATTTGGAAATATTTTTTTAAAAAACATTCTTAATTTAACATTTTTGCTATTGGTGGAACTTTAACATTTTTTTTAAATCAGTGATTGTAGTGCCTCTACAACAATCTTTCTACCTTTTATTACCCAGTGGATGACTTGTGTGATCAAGTTAAAAAGTCGGAATATCAATATTTAAATTTCTTTAACACAGATGAACCCACAAAATATGTCTTTTATATATGCAACCCATGAAAATCTTCATATCAACATATATATATTAAGGCTACAACCTTGAGACTATGCGCCTGTAAAAATGACAGTAGGGACCTCTGAAAATCTTAACACAAGATCTATTTAAAAGACAAGAGCAGCCACTCTTATCTTAACCTACTTTCTAAATAAATAAATATAATTATTACAGCTTTATATTATCTTAATAGATTTCTAGGCATAAGATCTCAACACTGATTAATTGTAAATCGAAAGATTTTGTGAGTGTTAATGTGTTATAGAATTGGTGGACTAAATTAGTGAGGAATTTAATAGCCTTACGCTCTCAAATCAAAATGCTTTAGATTATCCTATTTATTTAGAAAGTAGGTTAAGATGAAAGTGGCCACTCTTCACTTTTAACTACATCTTGTGTTAAAGATTTGCAGAGGTCCTTACTGTCATTTTTTTCAGGCACATAGTCTTAAATTGGTAGCCTTAATAAATATTATGTTAAGTAACGAGTATGCGCTTTATAAATATATATATATATATATTGTAAATTATGAGTTTACAGCATGAAATATTATGGAATATCTATTTTCAATATTCCTATAATAAATATGGGTCATACTATTACATTAAAATCTATAATATAAAATATATGTCTATTCTCATTGATCTATTGGCAAAGTTCATATATATATATAGTAGCAATGCATATCCATTAGCAACAATCAGATATAATAATGATAGTAAATAATAATTGCATTATTTATTTATTTAAACACTCAATAAAAGATTTGTTTTATTCTGTAAGTGTGTGTGTGTGAATAGGGTTGCATTTTTCTCTCAAATAAATATTGCATATCTATACAAAAATTGTTAACTAATTACAATTAAAAATTATAATGGAAAAAAGGATATAAATCACATTCAAATCAAATCCATGTTGTCAAGCATTGGTGGTCGAGGGGTCAGCGACAGCTGCTTTACAAGCAGTTGTCCCGGGTTAGCGGGTTCGCTTCCCGGCTGATGCTATGACACATGAAAAAAAAAAATCAAACCCAAGTTATTACAATTATTAACTAGATGATAAAATTATCAAGTTAATGAACTTTCTTTATTATAATAAACACAGTGTCTTCTAAAGTAAATTTGAATTACCAAAAATATAATATTTTTTTTTATTTTTTACTGTTTTCCATTCTTTTTTTTTATGAATCATCATTAACTCTTTTCTTTATTGTGTTTTTGAGAAAACAACCCCTTGATAATAATTGGATGGAAGTAACTAATTTGTTTTTTGATAAATATAATAGAAATAGAATCGGGTAGAGGTAGCTAATTTATTTTTCAAAAATGTATATGATAACCAATTGGTGACAATAATTTTAATTATCAAGAGTATATTTTCTTGGCAGAGAGATGGAGAGTGAGTTGAAAAACTTTATAAAAAAAGCCATCGATTGATAGCATACCTCACAAATCTAAATGTAAAATAGAGGTATATTATGAATGTTTTATTACTATTTAAATATGTAATGATCACGTAAGTATATAGTTTGATTCCCAAGAATGACTTGATAAAAGCTCCAATTATCCATCTCATAGTTTGCATAACTTCTTCTGAAAGGATGGGTTAATATTGTCCATTCTTATACTGAAAGATGCTCTAGCATAAAGAAAAAGTCATTGTTGCTCCATCTAGTTATCTTTAATATTTCTGTTGTTCATCCATAAAAGGAAATCTACCGATGCCAGAGAAATAACCAATCAATAAACACACAAATTATTCGCTCAACTAAACCGTCAAAAACTATTACAATCTATAAGCTTGTGATATGTCTTATAGTTATTGTTGCTTTCAATGTTTTAAAAAGATCTAGAATAACTATGATAAGTAAATGACCATATCAGCTTTAAAATGTCAATCCAGCAATTAATTATACATCTTTTCACAAAGGCATTGAACTTCTGCTTTCAGATCTTCATATTTCTTATGATCTATTATTATGTGAAGCAGAAAACTCCATATGTTTTATTTTAATTAAATCACTAATAATATGATCATTATCAGAAAAATGTCTTAATTTTTTTTAGTGAGTCTATTAATAAATTTACTTGTATCCATAACAAATTCTTTAAAAGAATCACATTCTTCAGTAAAATGATAGTTCTGAAAATTCAAATTTTTAATTTTAATATTTAATAGCTGTTGCAATTTTGTAAGTATGATACATTATTTTAATAAACATCATTTTTTATAAATATGTTTGAAAGAATAGCTGTTTTTAATGCAATTATTTTAAATTTAATGTGTACTAATCTATATAATATTCATCAAACTAAGCTTGTGTATGCTCATGCAATGCGAACTACTCTTGTTTTCTGAGTCCTGGAAATAATATAATCTTAGTAAATACAAGTGTTTTGATTATGGATGCATCCATATATCTTGTCAGCATTTTTTCTGCCTAAGCAAGTGTTTGTGATAGCCAATCAATATGATATGCATTACACATGATCACACACATGTGAAAAATATAAATGATCTCATCAATTGGTCCAGCTCATTATCTCCCACACACATATATATATATAATCAGTGCTACATTTATATTAATATAGCAGATCATCACACTTTAATGGACATACTTCAATCTATTCAACCCTCCAATTTTTCAATCATTCATACCATTGAAAATCTGATAATGGAACACCAAAATCTCTTGTTAATGCCAATATTATTGTCATGCTCATGCTGATTTTAATTCACTCTGACCATTCATGTATAGAACCTTGTTCATTTAAACTTTTAGATTAATGTAGATTAGAGAAATGCTATTTTTATAACATATCACGTGACATACTGCACTGCCATTTTTAATTAATGATCGCTTGTTTATATCCTAGTTAAAGTTTTCTGTTTTATCTGGTTTAAGACATGAACAATTTTCATTATATTTTCTTACACACATAATTGTAAATATGAAGAGTTATGAATTAATATATATATAGATAATAGAAGTAAAAATGATGAATTTCACTGTGAAGTATGTCTTCCGAATTAAAATATTTTTATTCCATGATTAATCACTAGTTGAAGGATCAAATAAAAATTAGAAGTTTAAGTTACAAAGAGCTAAATGTCATAATACATCATGATTTTAATTATATTAATAAATATATTTGTACATATGTATTCACAACAACAGCACATATGCACAAAGTAATGTAAGTTACAATAGTGTATAAAATTTTCTGTATTAATTTTAAACTTTCTTGACATATGGGTACATTTAAAAAATACCTGAAATAAAAATGGTTATTATTTTTATGCATATTTTGTCTTTCATTACATTTTTTTTTTTTTTGCAAATATTTTAGTGAAGTCTTTTCAGTAATGGATAGGACTTCTTGTCATTTTGAATGACTTTTTTTTTGTCATATGATTCCAATTGAAAGTTGTATAAGGTAAAAAAAAGATAGATATTAATATTTGAAGTAACATAATGTTTTATGAAATGTATCTAATCATCATCTAGAAAAAACGTATTTAGATCCCTAACTTGAACATTACCAACATTTTATTACAAATAAAGTTATAATATATCGATGAAGAAAGTATGTAAAGTTTATGTGGAAACTTGACTTTAATAAGCAAAATCGTATATATACATATATATAGTAACCTTATTACCCAACTCCACTGGGAATGGATCTATTGGCATTTGTAGTGTTTTTGAAAAAAAAAAAAAAGGAAACATTTTAATTTTTTTATAAATTCAAAGTAAGTTATATTAATATGCAATTGAAGAAAAAAATCTAGTATATTATTTTGATATTATAAATTGATTTTAATGATTGACGTTTCAGTATGTCATAATTTAAGTTGAGGTTAATTAGTGCAATTGAAATTAATCATATCAATAATTAAATTTTCCTGTAGTTTTTCATAATGTAGTTTAAAATTTGATATAATTATATATTGGTTTATTAAAAGGGTGAAATATATAAAAATAGTTTATTAGATTTGAAAGTCTTTTAAACTAAGTTTAATCCAGTTTAAATAATCGATAAGTTGTAAATTCTCCGAAGTACTATTTTTTTTATTGCTGAATTGTCTAGTTTTAAGATATGCAAATGGGAGGGAAGTCTGTTGGATTATAAGA
Source organism: Epiperipatus broadwayi (assembly GCA_028023455.1). NCBI lineage: Eukaryota > Metazoa > Onychophora > Udeonychophora > Euonychophora > Peripatidae > Epiperipatus > Epiperipatus broadwayi. Next base: position 16,973 of record JAQFVV010001309.1, on the reverse strand, counting down.
TGTAAATAAAAAAAAAGGAAAAAAAAAGCTTTTTGTAAAATATCTTTAAAGAAAATGAATTTGTAATATTAATTTTATTGTTTAAAATTAGTGTGTGTTCATTTATTATGAATAGTAAAAGCTCAAAATCCCTGTCCTACGGAACATTCGCTCTGACTCTTTTCAATGTATGACCGGGAGAAACAATATTCGTCATTATTATAGAATTCATTACAGTATTTAACAATACTGAGAAAATTAGTGTAAAGAAGAGAAAATGGAATAAGTAAATTAAATTTCTGGTTCATATTTAAAGTGTTGTTAAATTTAAAAGGAATATTACTAATTTAATAATATTCTTTCATATTAATCTACATCACGCTTCAGATCTCATGCTGTTTGGATAAATTCATTTACGTACTAGTTGAATATAGACAATGCTTATATTTTGTTGTTAGTGAAGTTGCTAAATTATGTATCATGCTTCAAACATCTTTATTGCTTGGATAAACTCATTTATCATTATTTGAGGAATTTATTAAAGCTAACCTGGATATATCAGCGATGTTTGGAATTAATCATAGATCTCCAGTTGTGAGTGAAATCATGAAATTATGTATATATTAGACTTTGGAAATTATTGTCAATAAGATAAAATTATTCATTAAATTATTTGTGGCATCCTTAAAGTCTATTTGGATACATTGATAATGTTTAGAATTTATTTGAGAAAGCCAGCTATTAATGGAAATGTAAAATTATATGTTTGGTAAAGATAAACAATTGACCTGAAGTTATTTATTGTATTATGGATGGAGTACATTTTTTATTTTAAATGGTGATGTATTGGATGATTAACTGAAGATATTTGAATATCTAAGTTTTTCCTAGGAATATTTATAATGCAATGAGAATATAGAAGTGGAAAACAAAAACTTAATAATATTCGAACTATAAATGCCAATTTTATTTTAAGCGTTGAGTATTATTTTGGGTATCTTGTGCAAGTTGGTGTGAAGTTAAAGAGTGTGTGTTGGTATGTATATATATATAAATAACTACAAATAATATAAATAAATAAATGATATGATAAATAACTCCAAAGCCAAGATTTCTAAGTTTGAATTAAGTTTTGTTATATATATATATTGGAATGTGGTTTTGGAATAAAATATATAGGGGAATCCAAATGTACATTACAAAAACGATATTATGATCATAAGACATTATATAAACGTGTACAGAAAGAAAATATATCTTCGGTAAATATGAATACTCCATCAATTATATTTTATCATAATAAAACATGTAATTATGGTTTTAAATTTTATAATAGAGATATAAAAATTATTCAAATTGAAAGGTGTAGTGAAAAACGTAAAATTAAAGAGGCAATGATGATATCTAGAAATAGAGGTGGTTTAATGAATAAGCAATCGGCTAATATAAAGACAACAGAATTGTGGGAAATTTGAATAGATTGAATGATGGGTAATGCAAGTTTTTATTTTTTGTATGTTTGTATTAACAGTTGATAAAGATTGTCAGTGAAACAATTGAAATTACTTCTGGTAAAGAATATATTATTTAATTTTGAATACTGTGTTAAATATATTTGTTTGAATTATTATATATATATATTACGTTTTATATTTAATAGTTATACATACGTTTTGTGTTATATTGTATGCTATGGTAATTTATGGGGTCATTAAAATGAAGGTTAGGTAATATTGATATTTAATCTTAAAAGGTGGATATATCTTGGTTGATGATGATTAAAGTTCATCATTATTTGTTTTCAAAGGTATTAAATGATATGATTGTAATATTGAACTTTAACAGTGTGATGATAAAACTTATTATTATTTATTCTAAAATATGTTAAACATCATTATATTTTAGTTTATTAATTTTATATCATTTCAGAATATTTCAACAGCACATTCAACCAATATTGACTTTAAAGAGAAAAGGATTTTAATAATACGAACCTAAAGTTTGTGTATTTTACTTATATTTCACTGCTTGAATATAAACAATTTATAGATTGACAATGGGTGGCAGGATTCTATTCGATTCATTGATTCATTGTATACATGATAAAATATATTTATAACCGATTTTTATCATTGTGAAGGATAATTTAGTGAATCTGGGAGAATGAGTATTAAATAAAGCTAAGTGTTCATGGTGGGTGTGCCTATTTTACAGCTATGAATTTCCCATTGGATATACATGGTGTTTCATTTTATACTGGGCTTATTGTATTGGGGAGTCATTAGTGTTTTAAAGTGTTGTGGATATATCATATTATGCTTGGATGATATGACATATTAAGGAAGTTGTTGATCTCTTATTATGTATTTTATTGTATCTATATACATGCTGATAGATACCTGCTTTGGAAAAATATGTATCAACATTGTTAGTGTAAATAATTCTTTTCCTCATTTGTTAATAGTTATGTTCCTGAAGTAACCATACATTCTTCAATTTTTAGTAGTTAATTATTATTCATATTTAATTGCTTGCCAGCTATAAATGTTCTATTTTGGTGCAAAAAATTTTTCCTATCATATGCTCAAATATCAGTAAATTAATTAAACAAATTATTATTAAATAACTATTGAAAATTATATAAAAAATTATCTCATCAAATCACTTTCCATATTAAAAATGTTTTATTCATGGTGTTATCTAAAGAAAAAAGTAAAGGAGTCTAACAATTGAATTACTAACATAAAATATATGTATTTTTTTATTTTGGCATTTAGTGAATATTTTGAATATATTGTTTTTATTTTATGATATCTGAAGCACAAAATTTATTTTGGTAATTTAACTTAATGTAATAAATCAAATCGAACAATAAATGGAAAAACCATTAAGCATCACATGATCACATTTCCTATACTAGCACATTAATTGTTGATAAACTGAGCAAAACTCTCCATACAGTATTGCCACCTATGCTAAACAGAGTAATCAATGGATGCCAGAAGGCTTGTGCATAAAATCACTATCTAATGCCTACTCATCCAATATCCCCAGATTAGTTTCTGGCTTGTGGCCTTCGTCAGTGAGGAACTTTGTATCTGAGAGCACTGCATCTAGATCTATTGAGTTTAGATTGAAAATATTTTTTGTGTTTTCAATTTCATTCTCATAGTTTTGTAGTTAAGTAGAGATAAAAGGTGGTTACTAGAGGGTTGCATTAGATCCTAAGATCTAGATGCAGTGCTCTCAGATCCAAAGCTCCTCACTGACAAAGGCAACAAGCCAGAAATTAGTCTGGGGATATTGGATGAGTAGGCATTAGATAGGGATTTTATGCACAAGCCTTCTGGCATCCATTGATTACTCTGTTTAGCACAGGTGGCAGTACTGTATGGAGAGTTTTGCTCTGTTTAATAAATGGAAAGTTATTTAAATTGTTTGCTAGACTATAATTATGTGTGAATTTGTTTAGATTTCTTAGTGTATACATTTATTGACAGTTTGCCATAACGTCTAGTTCCTCTTCCATTTCAGGTATTATTTGTGATATATAGATATAATAAGCAACCTCTATACTAACCATTCTTTTTAAAATCATATAAATATAAATACAATAAAAGACAAATGACCCCAAGATGCACTTCATCTGAATCAGCACTCATCAGTCACTATCTCTCTCATATATATATATATATATATGAAGAGTATTTATCTATAGTAAGTTGTTACATTTTTATTTACCACTGTCAAACTCATTCCACTCACAACTTTGATATCACCCACCTCAGATAAATACAATAATGATTATTACTAATAATTTTCTAAACTAGAGATTATCTCTAGCACAGTTATAAATTTTAAACCCCAGTTAAAGATTAATATATCTGATTTTTGTTTATTAATGAAATATTGAGCGAATTGATAAAGTAAAAGATAGATAATTAGATAATAAAATAGAAAAATAAATAATTGAATACATAGATCGTTAGGCATAAAAAGAGAAATTTATTGAGAAATGGATAAATAGAGAAATAGGTAATAGATGAATATATGAGTAGGTAGAGAAAGAGATACATAATTTGAGATATAAAGGAATGGTTAGATAAACTATATAAATAATGCATAGCTGGATGTGAATGGTTTAGATGTGTAGATAAATAAAAAATAGATAGTACATTTAGATGTATACTGTATATTAATGTAAAATAATACTCATATAGAGGTTAAAAATAATTTTTAATAATATTATTGTATCTAGTATAATTTCGCATTAAGCATAGACATTATACTCTGTACAATAATATTGTTAAAAATTGTAGGTTTAAACTATCTATGAATGTTATTTTACATTAATATCTAGAATAAAGAGTATAGAAATGCAATATACAATTATAAGTATATGGATATGAATATAATTAGATAAATAGACAGACAGACAGATGGATGGAAGGATGTACAGACAAACACAGACGGACAAACAGACAGATGGACAGACGGACAGATAAAGAGATAGATAGAGAGATAAATAGATAGATAGAGAGATAGATAGATAGATAGATAGAGAGATAGAGAGATAGACAGACAGACAGATGGACAGACAGATGGATGGACACACGGATACACAGATGGATACATGGACGGATACATGGATGGATGGATAGATGGATAGGTAGGTAGGTAGGTAGCTAGGTAGCTAGGTAGCTAGATAACTAGATAGCTAGCTAGATAGATAGACAGATAGATAGATAGATAGAGCTAGCTAGCTAGATAGATAGATAGGTAGGTAGGTAGGTAGGTAGGTAGATAGATAGATAGATAGATAGATAGATAGATAGATAGATAGATAGATAGATAGATAGATAGATAGATAGATAGATAGATAGATAGATAGATAGATAGATAGATAGATAGATAGATAAATGAATGCATAAGTACTTGACATTTTATTATTATAATTATAAATTTTTGTATATATGGAGGCATAAAATACCTGTTAAATGTTTAGAAACATTAATTCCTTCATAAATAAACCCCTTAGCTATGTTAGAAACATTTAAATTGTAAAAATTATTCAGTCGATAAATTCCTATCACTACACCATTTAAATCATCATCACTAGGCATTATGAGTTCCTTTGACTTCTTTTTAAAATCTCGAATTGATTCTGAAATACATTAATTAAAAATTTCAGTTAATAAATTAATCATAATACTAAAACTATTAACACTATATGTTAGCATCAAAAATATGTTAATCATATTCTAAAAGAAATTATTTTTACAGAAAATCAATTTGATATCTAAACAATATCATTATGACAAAAAAAAATTTTTTTAAATTTTCTTACACAAATAGGTTTATAAATATACAATTTATTTATAAATGTAGTAAATGAAGTAATTATGCTTATGATATATATATATATTGAAATGATATTGTAACTGATAAAATTTTCAGCTCAAATGCAAATCACCCAAAGGCAATTTGCATGGGATCTTTACATTATGACATCACAGAATAAACATTTCTTTTTATAGCCTGCTAAAATCAACTACACACATGAGACTATCATATTCTAATTAAATTAGTGATTGTAAAATACTGACAAATGCTAACGATAATGAGGCACTACAATTTATTTAAGTACACCTGTGTCTCATTTTATGGGGTAGATAGATTCCTCAGAAAATATGCACAAAAGAAATCGCACAAAAATAGACTCAACTTACCTTGAAAAATGGGGCATAGGTTCTGTAATTTTCAGAAATTGCACAAAAGAAAGGCAACAAGGAAAAATTATTTTAAAATTCACATTAAAAAAAATAAGGAAATAAAGTATGACTAATAAAAAATTTCAAATATTTGAAAAAAATTAATATAAGACAAACTTTTTTTACTTTTTTTATTAACGACAGTATTTAATTTTACATTTTTTCATACATATTTTAATCATTACCACTATTTGACAATATGCGTTCATTTGTGAACTGGTAAGAAATCAGATTTCTGATGTGATGTACAACTAGTGCCACTTTCAGTCTTGTGCTGTGTTAATGGTGTTCTGTTTTTATATTTAAAAAATGAGATCACAATCAAAACAAAAAGATTTTGGAAAGATTATTTTCAATTTTCAAAATCAATAAAATCTTCTTTATTTATTTTAAAAATCTAAAAGATTATTTCTGTTATATCTAACAAAATATGTTTTAAAAGTTTAAAAATTTTGAATATTTATTGCTATATTTTTATATGTAAGAATAAATCTATTATTATTATTATTATTATTATAAATATCAGTCTTTTACAGCTACTGTACATGCACTTTAATGAGTGTTAAATAATAAATGAATACTTTTCAGTCCCCATACAAGTTATAGAATTTAAGAAAGAATAAAATGAATCCACTTATTCTTTCCGAATCCAAATGTTTATATATGGGCAAATCTTAAGTACTGGCAAATAAAGCGTGAAGATAGATCATTCACTTTAAATTACGGTTCACGTTGTCTGACTTAATGACTTAAGATTTGCCCATATATAAACATTTGGGTTTGGAAAGAATAAGTGGATTCATTTTATTCTTTCTTAAATGCTATATCTTGTATGGGCACTGAAAAGTATTCATTTATTATTTAACACTCATTAAAGTGCATGTACAGTAGCTGTAAAAGGCTGATATTTAGTAAATTACAATAATAAACATCGCACTATAAAAATAGATTCTTGTTTACATATTATTATTATTATTTACTCATTAGTATAAGTAGGTTATTTTCATGGAAACTAACATTCTAAATACAGCTTCAAGCCACATTCATGTTAGCTGTTAATATAATGTTATATTTTTTTAAAAAAAGTACTTCAAGTCAAAATAATTTATTAATAATTTAAATGTCTTGATATCTAATAAATACAGTGAAATATGAAAGATATTAAGAAGAAACATGAATCGCATAACTTCAAAATTGCATTAAAATAATCTGCATAACACTATACCCAGGGGTATATACAAATTTACAATACACACAATAACATAAATTGACTATCCTATCAACTTTTAAGCAAGTTAGCATGATTAGTTATTTATATCTTCAATAATCATGTTTATGCTAAGATAATGTGGTATAATACATTTTTGATTGTTTCTGAACAAAGATAAACTTGCTGCATAGATCAGCAATTACAATTAATTATTAATATTATAGTTTTAAAATTTAATAAACCTACAGGTTGTGGATACATAGAATTTATTAACTATTTAATGAAATGGACTACTCATGAATACGTTCAGGCTATAAAACAGTTAATTAAGTAAATGTTGTATGTGCAAATATAAAAGGCAACATCTGCATTACATTATTTCTGAATAAATAAATATATGAGAGCTACAAATATGCTATACAAGAGAATTTCATCTATCACATACTGTTCTAAAGACACTAAGCATAAGAGTAATCAGTAGTCCCAAAACAGTACCATCCAAGCCATGTACAAAAACAAAGCAATTGATATACATAGGAATATGTCCATCTATTGCACACCACTGCTCTAAGTAAAATAATAACTGGAAGTGACTGGCACTCTAATGGTATCACAATCGTTTATGAATAATTAAAACACATACAAACTACTATATATATATATATATATATATATATATATATATAGTATATATATATATATATATATATATATATAAGACAGCCCAAATAAAGTTACAGTAGTTCACTTACATCAATATTCCCAATTATCTTTTCCCAAAACTGGACAGTAGATTGCTTAAAACTGTAAAATATTAAAAAAATAAAAACAATCTTAATTCATTCTGTTTATGCACCCTGTGTTATACTTGCAGGAAATGAAAATGACTGGTTGTAAAATAGGACGTCTCTAAAAGCATGACCACAGATTGTGATACATAGCTAATCGCCGTTTTAGATTTATGGCACCTGAACTGTGGCTAGATTAAGTTAAATAAAGAAAAATATTTTCACACAACAGATTATATACTAGTAGAGAAAAAGAAAATTAATGTGTTTGTGATCATAATTTCTTTATAAGAGGTGTGATGAAGTAGTAAATGTTGCAAATAGAGTTTTATGTGAGAATATTCAGAAGAATAAAAGTAATAAAAAAAATGACAATCAGTAAAAGTGTAAAATAGAGGGGGGAAACATGCAAATAATATAAATATGCTATTAAAAACAAAGAAAATGAAAAATATGTTAATATTAATTGGGAAAACTCTTGAAAAAAAAAAGATGTTGGCTAAACTAGATAACTATACAGAGAGAATTAAAATAAATAATAAATTATTGGAGGATGTTAACAAAAGTGGAAGAGATGAAAGCAAAAAAAATTAGAAATATATTAAAAGAAGGAATGTAGAGAAGAGAGAAATGTTATTACTAAATGATGGGGGGGGGATTATATAGCTCTAAAGAAGAATTAGAGACAATCTTAAATAAGTATGCAAAGAATATAGAAAAGATGTTGGATGTGAAGGATAGTAATGGAAAAATTAATTTTATAGAAAATGAACTGAATAAGATAGGAAGATATTGAAAAGTGAAAAGGCAAAAAGTTTAAAAGGATTGGCAGCAGAAATGGTAAAGAATTTGTGAAATAGGGCAAAATTAAATCTATCACCATGTTTTAAAGAAATGGAATAAAAGACAGAATTCCCAGATAACTGGAATAATACAAGAATAAGGCTATTATTCAAAGAAAAGCATAAGGAACATAAAAATGGCAATGCTATATAAAGTATTTGCATATATGCTGGCTGGAAAGATGGCAAATGGATAGAGGAAAATAATATAGTGGGAGAAATGTAAAGAGGTTTTAGATTGGATATGCATATAGGAGATAGTTTATTTGTAGTCACATAACTTATACATATGAGCAGGAATACATGTAGATAGTTATATATGGTCTTTATAGATATAGTAATGGCATATAGTAAATTTAGGAATAAATGGAGTTTTAGCAGATTTTATTAAGATATTGTATGAAAATAATTACTATACTTATAAATTAAAAAATATAGAATCAGTTAGAATTAAAAGTGGGATGGGACTAAGGCAATGATGCCTATGACCTATATAGTGAGATTGAAAGTCTGAGTTCCAAGACCCTTATAATTACATTGTCTAATATAAATAATACACAGTTAATTAAATATTACATATTTATCCTGTGTTCTACCAATCCCTCTTCTTAAAAGTTAAAGGGATATATTAAAGTCCTATATGTGAGTGGCCAGTTTGACTTAAGATCAACATGAGTATGACAATAATATTGGCATCAACAAAGGCTTTGAGCATTTCTATCATTGAACTTTCAATGAAATGGATGGTTGAAGAGTTGGAAAATGGAGAAGATTGAAGCTTGTCCGTTAATCTTTGTGTTGTCAAAAATTCTGTTTGGCTTAGTGAGGTAAAATTCTAAATTTTTGATTGGACAAATACAGAATCAGCAGTAAAATATATTCATCTTTAATATTATATTAGTTTTAATTTTGTTTGTAAAAAGTATATTAATAATTTGTCAGATTATGAAAGTGAATGAAAGTTTTTTTCAAAATAAATTTCTATTTATAATTATAAAAACATTCCATAGCAGAGAAGCTAAAAAAATCATTCTTAATCTATTACAAAGTGTTGTTGACATAATTGATTTCTTTCTCAATTTTACATTGTGTAAAAGTAAAAAAAAATTACTAAAATCTTCACTATTTTTCTAAAATAATTTTATTATCAGCATATTTTATCTAAATAATTTATAATACGTCAAAAACTACTTTAAAATTGCTCTAAAACTTTCATTTTCATTTTTCAAATCAAAACAAAGAAGTTGCAGCGATGAAAATTATTGACAAGTGGTCTCTTTTGACCAATATGAGCAACAAACAATCATGGCCTATGAAAGACCACCTTCTTCCATTGTTAAAACATAAATTTGAATAGTATTGATTTTTTACTTGTAAAATAATTCAAGAGAGGCCAGCATCTTACAGTACTTTTTTAAGCTTTAAAATAACTGTAAATTCACTATGGTAATGTCAAAACTGATGTTTTTCGACCTACCAAAAGCAATGTGCATCTATGACTGTCCATTTCTATACAAGGGTTAAATTTTGGAAGATTTTCTGTCTTAATGTAAATGGAGAACTCTTTGTATATATGTGTGGAAGATAGTTGTCTATAAATTTGTTCTACTACAAAGAACATTTATTGAGAATATAACCACATTCACTTTATATATAAAATCCAGATTTTCTCTGTTGTTTGAAAGGGGAATGAATGTTGATTCAATGTCATATAGTTTTATGCAATGACATAATTTCCCCATTAAATAAAAATGATACAAAATAAATCAGTATGACTGCTTTTAAGTACAGAGATATAGTATATATTTTACAATAAAGATTCCCAGTCAGATTTAGAAACAGCCTCAAATGCCAGTAAGACACTCTATGCTTTCATCATCTATCATTCCCTAATATATTTCAGATGAATAACATATTTAATAATGTTTAATTTAAAATGTAATAAACTTTTATAATTTAGTAATATTTAATATTAAAAAATATATTTACATTAAATCTTAAAAAAATTGTTAAAGCAACTAATTAAAAAAAACTATTATAAATATTATATTTAATAAAAAAGTACAAAAATGGGTGACATTATTCCAACATTAATAAATGGTAACCATTAATAAAACTAACAAAAAATATTATGATTAGTCATGACGCTATTGAAAAAAAAATGTATTTTTTATTTATTTTGAGGATGCTTCAGTAAATATAGATTTGTGCTGTCAAATATAACAGGTATATCTTAAAATGTAAATTTTAATTTAGCATTATTAAAATTCAGATATTTATTTATATAATATTAAAATGTTTTGTTTAATTTACATTAAATCTTAAAAAAATTGTTAATGCAACTAAAAGATAGGTTCAAAGCCCAGTGTTTTCTATTGTATTCTGCCATAAAAATGGTCTAGCAGACCTATGTACAATTTTCATATATTATTTATTTTTTAATTTACATTAAATCTTAGAAAATAAATTGCTAAAGCAATGAATTAAAAAAGCACAAGCCTTTACAATGCTGGGTGCAACTCATAATAATAATAAAAATGCTTTCAATTGACATCATTCTGTGCTTCAATTTTATAAATTATAAAAAAGTACTTGATAAAAGAAAAGACTGAAATTCAGTCATTTTGATGATGCTTTTATATGTCAAAATTATGTTTAAAATTCATAAAATAAACTGTTTAGAATAGACACTTTATAATGACCATTATTCAAAATCTTATTTTACTTCTTACTATAAATATCTATAACAATATACAGTTATTTAGTTTTTCATGACACATCTGAACTGCAGACAAAAATATATTTGCTGTCACTATTTAATATTTAGACATTAGTGAAATTAATCTTTGTGCTAAAACTCAAGCTTTCTTTATTTAAAGGATGGGTGTGGTTACTGGAAAAATAGTTATGGGGTATTTCAAATTATTTATACACCTGGGTCTTTTTTAATGTGGTAGATGGGTTCTACAGAAAACCAGCATTAAAAAAAAATCACATACAAATAGACTTAACTTACATTGAAAAATGTAGGATAGGTTTCTTAATTTTCAGAAATCACATAAATCCAAAACAACAAGGTAAAATTACTTTAAAAATTGCATAAAAAATAAGGAAATAAAGATCTAATAAAAAATTTCAAATATTTTAAAAAAATTGATACAAGACAGTCTTTTTTTTCTTTTTTATTAACTATTTAATCTTATTCAAAACAATATGTTTTTATGTGTAATTTATTTTACATTTTTTCGTAGATATTTTAATCATTATTGCTATTTGACAATATGCAGGTCGTTTGTGAACTGGTAAGACATCAGATTCATCACAAGAGGAAATACAATTAGTGCCAACTTCAGTCTCCTGCAATGTTAATGATTTTCTGTCAACAATGTAATCAGTAATTAAACTTTGAGATGATGATTTTACTAATTGTTTATGAAGCTCACGATATCCAGACTGTTATGTCTAGCTATTAGAAAATGCACTTCCACGAGTGCAACTGCATGCTTCTGCAAGTGTTTTAATAATGACTAACAGTTAAATTTTCTTTTATATACATATATACATGGAGAAACTTTTAGACAGAAAAAAGTTACAAGTAAAAATATTTAAGAACTTCTAAAGATACATTCTTTTTAATTAGAAATTAAAAGTTCTTAAATATTTTTACTTGTAACATTTTCTGTCTATAAGTTTCTCCATGTATATATGTGTATAAAAGAAAATATAAACATACACATACTTTATACAGGCATACAACTATTTAGCTCTCATTGGAGTTTAAGAGCTCATTCATAATTCATGTTATTAAAAAAATGATGTTCCAATTGATTAGAAAGTTGATGACATTCTCCAATCATTTTTGCAGTGAAACGATCAGGTTCCACTTCTGTTGCATTATCTTTTTCTAAATCTTCTAAGGTATCTAAATTTATTGCCAAACCTTTTTCTAACATGCATTTAAAATATGTAAAATTTAATGTGTGTATATAAAACGGGAAAATCCCGATTTTAAGTGAAATATGAACTTCTTTATCACATAAAAGAAAAACACATAAAAAGATATTAAGAAGAAACATGAATCACATAACTTCAAAATTGCATTAAAAATCTGCACAAAAAGATACCCAGGTAGATAATAATGTTAACTGCTGCTATAAAATTATTGGAAATGTAAAGTGAATCGGGATTATATCTACCATAGATTTAACCATTAATCATTTTAATCTAAAGTAAACAGAAATATTTTTTTATACTACAAGTATTTTTGTTAGAGTCTAGTCTTATCAATTATTTTTGATTGTTTTTTGCCAATCATGGCAAAATTTAAGCTAGAATATTTTAGAAAAGTAGACTTATGTGATAGGATTTATTTTTAAAATAGAGAGCTGATTTTTGAATGTTTAAACATATATAATAATAATAATAATCACTAACTATATTAGGAAGAGCCAATTATAATCTTATTTTACGCATTAACTAAATTATCAATTACCAATATATATTTTAATTGCCCCACTCAAAATACTACTAATATATGTAAATCAAATGTTATTATTCTCAAGAAAAAAAATTATCCTCAAAATTAGAATAAATATTTACTATAAAATAAACTGAGTTAATTTTTTCACACATTTATTTGAACTTCAACATAGTATGATTGCACAAAAAATAAATTTTAATAAATAAAAAGCCTTATACTGATTTTGATAGGAAAATGATAACATAAACATAAGCTTGAAAAAACATTCAATTATATCCAATTTTAAAATAAAAATGAATTTTTAATTTAAACCCTTTTTACTACAAATAAACTGAATAGATATTCAACAAGATCTGATAATTGAACATGTGTATGATCAAGTGTATCAGCAGTATGAAATAGCATGGATAGTTGAGAATCGTGTAAAAGTCTGAGTTCAAACCCCCTATATATTACATATTGGAATGCAGGTATGAAAAAGCCTGTACTGTAGAAAAAAATCATATATTAAAGTAATTTAATATTAAATTTATATATAATATACTGTTAATCTACACTAAATGTTTTACATTATCAGTTGAGATATAAATGGAATAATTTGTATTACTTGCATAACTTTTAGCAAATACGTTTTTTTTTATATTACCAAAAATATATTACTAATGTTTTCTTGCATTGCGATAATAAATTTAACAAATAATGTTTATTTTAAAGCACCTTCTTTATTGACAGATTAGTTATCAATATATTTGATATTTTTTACAGTAAGATCCAACCTAACAACAGATATTCTATAGCATAAAGTACAAAAACAGATTGAACATACTTTCTTTCAATTTACTATGATAAATATTAAATTTAATACTTATTTGAGAAAAATATTTCTATTATAACTTTAGTTTGTATAGTTTTAAACCAAAAGTTGTAAGTTTTAAAAAGTTGCAAAAGAATGACATCATATAGTTACAAACTGGCAGATAGTAGCGAAATTATACTTAAATCTCATGTCCAATATATGTTCTTATTATTTTTATTGTTATAAATTAATTGAATGTGTCATTGTCTGATATTAAAACACTACATTTAGCATAATTATATAGTAGTCCATTAGTTTAATATCAAACTTGCCCAATAGGATTATGGTGTCTGTTGTTATTAAAGCACTAAAGATACCAAAAAGTGTGGATGCTGAACTGAGTTCAGATTTATATGATTTTACCAGATAATGAGCTTCAATTGAAAGTAGTATTGTGCTTTCATTTGGTCTCAAAGGTTTATAGTTAGCTAATAAGATAAAAAATGGCTTCTGGAGGGTTGCATTGGATCCTAAGATCTAGGTGCAGTCTCTCAGAACCATGGCTCCTCACTGATGAAAGCCACAAACTATAAACTAATCTAGGGATATTCGATGAGTAGATAATAAATAGGGATTTTATGCCCAAACCTTGTTGCATTCATTGATTACTCTGCCTTGCATTGAGTGGTTACTGAATGGAGAGTTTTGCCTGTGTGTAAAATTCTAATAACATTTTAGGTGATATAAAATAAATACTTAATGAATATAGATAAAGTTTTTTGGTCTTTGATTTTTTTTTTTTTTGTATTTATTCAAAACAATTTACTATTATTTATGTAGATTTGATGTCTATATTTTGATCATTATTTGTACATTCTAACTTATTTTATATATTTTAATAATTCATATTCTTGCCAGAAAATATGAAGTAGTTGTAAATACTGTATAATGTTTTTTTAAAAAATAACAGATGGAAACAAGTAAAAGTTCTATGTACCATACCGATTTCTTTTTTTACGATTTATTCAATATTTTATTCAGTAGTCAAATTTATAATAAATATTACAAAAAATGTATTGCAAGAATAATCTAATGATAATAAAGCGTTATTATTATTAATATTATTATTAAAACTAAAACATAAACATTTCACCTTCATAATGTGTTGACTTCATTAACTCCTGAATAGGTTGGACTTCATTTTTTAAACGTTTTGTAAGGTGATAGATATTAATTGGGTTATCAAAAAAAGAGTTTGCATTTTCTTTAGTTACTAGTTGTGCTTGTTTTAATATATCTAGTGAGCTACAAAATAATAATAATAATAATAATAATAATAATAATAATAATAATAATAATAATAATAATAATAATAATAATAATAATAATAATAATAATAATAATAATAATAATAATAATAATAATAATAATAATAATAATAATAATAATAATAATAATAATAATAATAATAATAATAATAATAATAATAATAATAATAATAATAATAGTACTATTATATACGATTGACACAAATTTAAAACATTACAAAAAAAAAAAAAACCCAACATATTAGAAATGCATGATTAAAAGAAATAAATAAAATCGACTAAAATAATTTAATCCATTTAGATAAATAGTTTATCTAGAAATAAAGTGGAATCAAATTTCATGAATGAAAATCTTCAGAATACTTACTAATTCATAAATTATATTACAAATATTACAGTTATCAAATTATTTTTCTTACTATAGACTTCAATAATTTAATTTTAATCTCTTCAATCTCCCTTGCAAAGACAATTTTTATTCTAAAGTAATTCAATTGTTACTCTTTTTTTACTTTTCTGAGCCAATATAATATCTGGTGAATAATATTTACTAAGGCAATAAACCTAAAGCATGTGCGGTTGAAAATGCGAAGGTAGGGACCTCTACAAGTCTTAACCACAAAAAATACACACAGAAAGGGTACTTCTTAAATACTTTGAATATATATTTTACTGTATTATATTCGATGATATATAGTGGTGTGATTAAATGATTCTTCAGGATCAGTGTTTAATTAACTATTTACATATTCAATTTTAATTTAAAATTTAAAATTGAATATTTAAATAGCCCATAACTTTGAAATGTGTATACTTCCATCTTTTTGTTATGGAAAAATTGTCACCAGTTATTGCACATGTTTCTGTAATCTGCCGCTTCCTATCCTCTCTTTCTGTGAAAACTATCTCTGCTTTTGTTAGCTCGAATCTATAACCACTTTTCTGTTCGTGGTCTGTAAATATTAAAGTATGTTCTTTGACTCTGAGAGCTCTATTGCATAAATATCTGTGTTGGAAAATCTTGTTATAAATTGGCTCTCAACTCCCCTAAATTAGCAGCATTGTAAACTAACTATCTGCACTTAAATTCTGTAGACCACATGATGTGCTGATTTATTTGGTATAGTGACTTTAGTGCTACTGATTAATTTGTTAAGTGATGGAATGGTTTGAAAGCTTATAGTAAATTTATTTTTACATTTATATATTAATTTATTGCAATCTTTGGAATATAAGGTAGGATTATGAAGTTTTTATGTTCCACTTGTTGTTGGAGCCAAGATTTCTTTTTTTAATATAATACTCTTTAAGGTGTTTATGATTTTATTGTGATTATATCTCATATTTCAAAGGTCATTTGTGTACTGTTCAATGTTGTTCCTTTTATCTTATTCAAACTTGCATAGTGTGTAATTTCTGTATAAGAAACCCTTCAATCCTGCATATTTAAGTGATATTGGGGTTATTGATCTATGGTGGCTCTCTCTCTGCTTATATTTAGGGGCTTGATCATCATTCTATACTCTTTCATGTAGCACTGTCCTTATACATATACATACGAAAACATTATTCCTCTATTAAGGTTTTTTCTCCAGGATCCATGACAGGGTCCATACTCACTCCAATTCCTGTTGTATTTCATTAGTCTGTGTGTCTGTAGAACATATAAATGTGTCATCTATCTCATGTATATTAAACATGTGTTTAAATATTTATGATTATGTATTGTACCGAGACAAAGTCGGTACAGGTATATACGCACACTCACGAGCAATGTAA
>JAQFVV010001308.1:0-83286 GCA_028023455.1 Epiperipatus broadwayi | reverse complement strand
ATATATACGTCAAGCGTATATATATATATGAGTTAATGCAAAATTCTGCTGAAATAAAATGCTTATTTACTATAAAAAAATAAGAATATATTTTTTTGTAAAATCTTGTTAAAATATTTAGTATGATTTATTTTGAGATAAGCCTGCCAAACATTTTCTAAAAGAATGTATGTTTTAATTAATTAGTCCATTCAAGGCTAATTAAAGATGGACTTCTCTTTCCTTCTTTTTTAATTAATAAAAATTCAAACTTTAAAGAAATAAATTTGGAGTTTTAAGTAAAAGCTTATTTTTAGAAAGTGTTACCTTGAAACAAAAGAGTGTGGGTGGGCTTATCAAGATCTAAGATCATACAAACAATAGAAGGTAGCTGAGAAAAAAAGTTATAAAAGGGAGAGAACAAAAGAGGAGAGTCATATCAGATTTTGCTATTGCAAGGTTGATTCAAGATTTTGCTATTGCAAGGCATTCAGATTTTGCTATTGCAAGTTTCATTCAGATCTGCTATTGCAAGGTGCATTCAGATTTCTCTTAGGAGAACTCTGTCAGATTTTGTTTGTGATTTTATTCCAAAAAGTCTACAATTATTGTCTACAAATCATGAAGAAGTTTGAACCTGCTCAAGCTAAAAATCATATAAGTTTGATGGATTCTACTATGCTCGGCTAGGCAAATAAATAGCTTTGCCTATCGCCGAGGTTCCTAAATACCATCAAAATGCCTTAATATCCACTCCATAGTCATCTGAACTCTGTGCTGTGTCTGTAGGACTTTTCGTAAAAGCATGCTACTTATTTCCACCTTCCTTGTCCGGACAAATAGCTATCGATGGACGGATCAAGCTACGCTCGTCGATGGAACATGACCAAGGAACAAGGACGGTAATCATTATCTCTCCTCCATTGAACTATTTATTTTCTACCTTTTTATTTTTTTTATATATCTTTCTTAATTGAATTATATTATGAATTGTTTTATGTAACGATTATGTAATTTAACCATTGTTCTTATTAGATTAGTCTTAAATATATATGTGTGATCATCTATCTATATTTAACCTTTTTTCCTTCGCTATTCTTCATTACCAATGTATACATATTTGGTATTGCATTGCGGTTAAGTTTAATAGTTAATTGTTCATTTAAAAATCTCTTTCCAATTTTGTTTATGTTTTTAAATTCCATACGTGTAAAGTTTCCTTTGTTTGCTAACTTGAACTCCTCAATAGCGCCTCTTTTGTCCGCCATGAGCTTATAACGTATATCAGATTTAGCTATATACGTTTTAAATAATTTTTAAACTCTGTTTTTAGCGCAAAGCAATTAGAAATGCTTTGCGAAAGATTTTTACTATTGTATTTGATCGAGGAGATTCAAGTTGATTATTTTAATAAAATTGGGAATAAAAGATTTGGACTGCAAACATATTAATCTGTTTTTATTGTCTAATTAGTTTTCATTAATTTAGGGGAATAGCGGAGGCCATTATATCATTAGTCATATTATTAAAGTCATTAATTAAACATATGATTTAACTATAAAAAGCTTGAGTTTCTTAATTGTATATTAAATGCTTTATTTTTACTTTTCAATGATCCAGGCACGCAAAACACACATATTTCTTAGTATTTTTACACACATTTAACTAACTATTTAGCTCCGTAGGTGTTCCCGTCCATGTCTCCCGCTGATGCTAAGCTTTGTGGCCCGGTTGAGGAATATCTATGCGTGTCTCAGATAGTGTTGTTGGTTCGTGGGTTAGTCTCGAGAATAGACGAAGAGGGCAGGGGTCATAGTATTCTTGATTTAATATCTCGCGTATGAGTGGCCCCGAGGTACCTTCGCCTAGTATTCGAACTGGGTTAAGCCAACATACATCATCTGACTGTCACAGTAGATTTTTTTTTCTCGGATTCTGTCGACCAACGTGGGCCGAATTTTATTTTTTTGGAAGAATAGGAATAGGGTATTTGAAAATATAGGTAGACGTATAGAATTTTTTTTCTCGGATTCTGGCGTCCATTGTGGCTATGCGAAATTTTCCACACCCTGTAGGCAGTGTTTGTTTTAAATAATAATATATATGTAGAATTATTTCCTCAGATTTGTGCGCATATATATGGTGATTTTTTTTTAAATAACACGAGTAATTGTTAGTTAGACGTAAAATTTTTTTGCTTCGAGTTTGTCTCCGTGGACGAATGTCATTTTTTAAAAAAAAAATTAGTACCCTGAGAAGTTAGTTTTAGTTGAATATATTTATATAAAAATAATATATGTATAATTTTTCCAAGTTTGTTTCCTAATGTGAGCCAAATGTCATTTTTTTAAATTAATTAACAAGTTAAATGTGTCACAAAGTAAAAAATTTTTTTTTCCGAGTTTAGTATATATATGTAATGAATAGTTTATATTTAAAAAGTTAACACTCCGTTAGTTATTTTTTTTTGTGTGATTATAAAATTAGATTTCAGAATTAAACCAATTTTTTTTGCCTAATGAATAGATTTGTCATGGCCAGTTCGCCATATTTGTTTTCGTATAAAGTAGATAGCTTCGATGAGGCGGAAGTGTCAAATATATACCCACCCGCCCTCCCTTAAATTAGCTTTCGTACTTTAGATTATTTTTAGTATTGCTCAAATATGAGAAGTTTTGATGTAATAATGTTTTTTTTTTTCGAAATATAGTGTATATTCGGTTGTGTTAATATTGTAGTAAAAAAAAGTACAATTAGATAATAGAATTTTTTCTCCGTTTGTATAAATTTTTGTAAAGATCTTAGATAACATTTTTTTTCCGTTAATAGAAATTTTTTCTAAGATCGAAAGTTTTGATAAGTCAAATTAACACGTGTCAACGTACGGTGTTAACAAATATTTTTTCACTTTCTCTGCGTTTCGTTTTTATATAAAGAAAATAGCAAACTTAATTTTCAACTGAATAATTAGTAAATGCGTATGTTCGTTTAATATATATATTAAAGTATTTTCGGTATAACATACATGTCAGCCACCTTTAGTTAAGATTTTTTTTCCCTCTCAGTTCGGATTATGCTATTGAGTCATTTATTGAGTAACAGTTAGGTGAAGACCCTTTGAGTAACCGTTAGGTGAAGCCCTTGTTTTTTAGTGATCGTTTTTGGTGAAGATTCCCTTAGTAACCGTTTAGGTGAAGACCCCTTACACTGTAGAGTTCTAAATTGCTGAGTAGCCTGAAATAATAGGTCTACATCTGCAATCATTGCTTCCTTGTTATATTTGCGATCAGCATTTACTAGCCTGAAATAATAGGAGTATGCGGTCTGCAATATGACAAATCTTTCTAGTAAAAATCATGTGCATGATAAGCAAAAAAAAAAAATTTGTATAGGTATATCTGTTTGTATATTTATATGTAGTCATATATATGCTTATTTAATGATGTACATATTCATATATATGGGTGTATATGGTATACACTTCGTTATAGTTTGGTAAAACCCATTTTTATATAAATGTTTTTTAAACAGTTTTTGATCTCAATGCGTGATTCTGTAAAGTTACTTGATAATTGTTAATCTATTTCGGGTTGTGACCAAAATGGTAGTTGGTTTCGATCCCAGGTTCATAATTCGGAGTGGCAGTTATCATGGGATTTTACTTTTATTTTTAATTTTTTGTGTATATTTTGTTTTGTTAATCATACTTTGGCTGTTTGAATTTTTTTTTGTGTCTTGACCAAAATGGTAACTGGTTTCGATCCCAGGTCAGACAAATTACCGTACTTAGTTGTTATACGTCTTAGATTTAAATAATATTGTGTCATTTAAAATAGCATTTACTTATTCATGCAGAGATTATTTTTTTCGTTCAGCAGAATCAAATTAAATTTTTTTTTAAAGTGAACTGAAACGCAAAGTAAAATTTTAATTGCATTGAAACTTTATAAACCCTTATAAATGTGTGCTTGGATCATTATCCATTAATATGTATATTTGATATGGCCATTGTCTTGTCGACTGGCGCCCTTCTCAAATAAATTTGTCGGCAAGTGCAATCTCTCATATCGGATATCAAATAAACCAAACTATAGTAGATGATCAAAATAAAAATGTATGTGTAGTGAGCCAAAATAATTTTGAAACATGACTTATGTATATTTTGCTCACATATTCCTTTTGAAATATAAACTTGTGTATTAATGTAAATGCATTTTTTTAGTTGTTTCAGGTGTCGGAGAAAGTCAGGTCAAGCTGTAAGTTTATTATTTTTAATGATATAGTAACAAAGTAGCAGTGATATTTAAGTGAAATATATAAAAATAAATAAATAAAGTGAGGAGAATATATGTAGTATAAATATTAAAACAGACACGGCAGGATTTGATATTTTTTTCATGAACAAACAGACACATAGGCATAGGTTTAAGATGGGACCTCGTGAGGTAGGCAAAGTTAATTTCTGAAAACATAAATAAAGAATTTAGAATACTGACTTATTTTTTAAAGAACTAAAATTTTTCTTCACATACAGGATATAGCTCCTAGATACACGTAATACAATATACTTATATAGATTGTTATTAAAATACGTTTTAGAAATAAATTGTGATTTTTGTGTAGCAAAATAGCCAATAAAAAAAATGGAGGAACAGAAGAGAGGCGAAGATTATGACAGTGAGGAGGTAGTACTCAATATTCCCAAGAGGCCAACAGGTACTCATAATGAAGAGTATAACTTTGGAGCTCTCATCAAAGAAATGAGGGAAGAAAAAAAAATGATGATGACCATGTTCCAAGAATTTATGAATATGACATCGCAAAGACTGAACCGATTAGAGGAGAATATGGAAATCCTTCAAAAGCAGAGTACCATGACAAGGGCATCACCAGAAGACGATACTCATATTAAATCATTAATTAATAATGAATTATGTAAGGATATTCACCACTCGGACTTGAAATGTGAAGATTTCTCTGGACAAATAAATGAGGATAGTGAAAAATTAAACGATCAACAGCTGTTGAACCAAATCCAGGCGCGACAAGGCAGTGAAATCTTTACTGCAACAGTAATCAATACTATAACTCCTGTGGCAAAGATTAGCAATATAAAATGTTTTAGAGAAGAACCGGGTGGAAACTCTAGACACCACCTTGATAGTTTGAAAATCTGTCTCCAAGTCCAGAACATGACTGAGCAAGAAAAGAGGGCAAGGGAAAAATTAAAACATACAGCCCGGCATCGCAAGAATCGAAACCGGCAATATAAATGCAGGAAAAGAAAGCAAGCATGGCTAAGAGATCTTAGGCCAAGTAGTAAAGCATGGAGGAAAGTTAAAAAGTTTTTCCCAATATATAAAGGTCCATATGTGTTAAAAAAGTGTGGAGAAAATGCTTTCCAGTTGAAAGATAGTCACCACATACAAAGACAGTATAATGCTACAAACATAAAATCTTGTGTACCACCAGACCCCGGAAAAATTAGAAATTAAAAAGATAAATATAACTTGTTAGACTAAGAAACAACACGGACTTGATTTAAGATATAGGAGATTGAATTATGGATAAACCGTTTTATAGTAAAAGAAAGAAAGATTGTTAGTAACAAATTAAACATTACAGCGAATAAAGAGTAAGCTTGAACTCACCTGGCAAAAATTTTTTATCTCTGACCTGAAGCAACAGCATTTTTTTTTAACATTTTTTTTTGCTCACTATCCATTGGGAAATGAAGCAATGGATCTGAAGTACGATCCATGCTTCACTGTTTCTTATAAATTTAGTTAGCATTGTAGGACTGAACTAAGTTTATAGCCCAATATCAGCAGGGTTTTGCATTAAAGCTAAAATTAATTATGTTATTAAAGTTGTATTTACAGTTAAATTTCGTGTTAAATAAATCCCAGTCAAAGATTAAATTTCTGTTAATAAAAATTGCTTGTAAAACCTATTGGGCAAACATATATATACGTCAAGCGTATATATATATATATGAGTTAATGCAAAATTCTGCTGAAATAAAATGCTTATTTACTATAAAAAAAATAAGAATATATTTTTTTGTAAAATCTTGTTAAAATATTTAGTATGATTTATTTTGAGATAAGCCTGCCAAACATTTTCTAAAAGAATGTATGTTTTAATTAATTAGTCCATTCAAGGCTAATTAAAGATGGACTTCTCTTTCCTTCTTTTTTAATTAATAAAAATTCAAACTTTAAAGAAATAAATTTGGAGTTTTAAGTAAAAGCTTATTTTTAGAAAGTGTTACCTTGAAACAAAAGAGTGTGGGTGGGCTTATCAAGATCTAAGATCATACAAACAATAGAAGGTAGCTGAGAAAAAAAGTTATAAAAGGGAGAGAACAAAAGAGAGAGATATCAGATTTTGCTATTGCAAGGTTGATTCAAGATTTTGCTATTGCAAGGCATTCAGATTTTGCTATTGCAAGTTTCATTCAGATCTGCTATTGCAAGGTGCATTCAGATTTCTCTTAGGAGAACTCTGTCAGATTTTGTTTGTGATTTTATTCCAAAAAGTCTACAATTATCGTCTACAAATCATGAAGAAGTTTGAACCTGCTCAAGCTAAAAATCATATAAGTTTGATGGATTCTACTATGCTCGGCTAGGCAAATAAATAGCTTTGCCTATCGCCGAGGTTCCTAAATACCATCAAAATGCCTTAATATCCACTCCATAGTCATCTGAACTCTGTGCTGTGTCTGTAGGACTTTTCGTAAAAGCATGCTACTTATTTCCACCTTCCTTGTCCGGACAAATAGCTATCGATGGACGGATCAAGCTACGCTCGTCGATGGAACATGACCAAGGAACAAGGACGGTAATCATTATCTCTCCTCCATTGAACTATTTATTTTCTACCTTTTTATTTTTTTTATATATCTTTCTTAATTGAATTATATTATGAATTGTTTTATGTAACGATTATGTAATTTAACCATTGTTCTTATTAGATTAGTCTTAAATATATATGTGTGATCATCTATCTATATTTAACCTTTTTTCCTTCGCTATTCTTCATTACCAATGTATACATATTTGGTATTGCATTGCGGTTAAGTTTAATAGTTAATTGTTCATTTAAAAATCTCTTTCCAATTTTGTTTATGTTTTTAAATTCCATACGTGTAAAGTTTCCTTTGTTTGCTAACTTGAACTCCTCAATAGCGCCTCTTTTGTCCGCCATTAGCTTATAACGTATATCAGATTTAGCTATATACGTTTTAAATAATTTTTAAACTCTGTTTTTAGCGCAAAGCAATTAGAAATGCTTTGCGAAAGATTTTTACTATTGTATTTGATCGAGGAGATTCAAGTTGACTATTTTAATAAAATTGGGAATAAAAGATTTGGACCGCAAACATATTAATCTGTTTTTATTGTCTAATTAGTTTTCATTAATTTAGGGGAATAGCGGAGGCCATTATATCATTAGTCATATTATTAAAGTCATTAATTAAACATATGATTTAACTATAAAAAGCTTGAGTTTCTTAATTGTATATTAAATGCTTTATTTTTACTTTTCAATGATCCAGGCACGCAAAACACACATATTTCTTAGTATTTTTACACACATTTAACTAACTATTTAGCTCCGTAGGTGTTCCCGTCCATGTCTCCCGCTGATGCTAAGCTTTGTGGCCCGGTTGAGGAATATCTATGCGTGTCTCAGATAGTGTTGTTGGTTCGTGGGTTAGTCTCGAGAATAGACGAAGAGGGCAGGGGTCATAGTATTCTTGATTTAATATCTCGCGTATGAGTGGCCCCGAGGTACCTTCGCCTAGTATTCGAACTGGGTTAAGCCAACATACATCATCTGACTGTCACAATATATATAAAAGTTAAGTTTAGAAAAGGTTGGTATCAACCTTTTCTATCAAAATCTCTGTCTCGTGTCTAAGCTTGATTATTTATTAGATATCTGTTTAAAATCTGATTGGCTTTCTCTGTTATAATTGCACATGTGAGAAAGGCTAGCATACTTTCAATTTATTATCAATTTTCAACATGCGATTTAGATAAATATTGTTTACAAATGTTGCTGCTATGAAAATTACGGTATAGTAAATCTGAGATTTCATGCCGTAATATATTATATTTATAACACAATGAATGATAATTGTATTTGTTTATATATTTAAAGCTTTCAGGCTAAGATGCTTAAGACTGGCTATATATATATATATAAAAGTTAAGTTTAGAAAAGGTTGGTATCAACCTTTTCTATCAAAATCTCTGTCTCATGTCTAAGCTTGATTATTTATTAGAAATCTGTTTAAAATCTGATTGGCTTTCTCTGTTATAATTGCGCATGTGAGAAAGGCTAGCATACTTTCAATTTATTATCAATTTTCAACATGCGATTTAGATAAATATTGTTTACAAATGTTGCTGCTATGAAAATTACGGTATAGTAAATCTGAGATTTCGTGCCGTAATATATTATATTTATAACACAATGAATGATAATTGTATTTGTTTATATATTTAAAGCTTTCAGGCTAAGATGCTTAAGACTGGCTTATATATATAAAAGTTAAGTTTAGAAAAGGTTGGTATCAACCTTTTCTATCAAAATCTCTGTCTCGTGTCTAAGCTTGATTATTTATTAGAAATCTGTTTAAAATCTGATTGACTTTTTCTGTTACAATTGCGCATGTGAGAAAGGCTAGCATACTTTCAATTTATTATCAATTTTCAACATGCGATTTAGATAAATATTATTTACAAATGTTGCTGCTATGAAAATTACGGTATAATAAATCTGAGATTTCGTGCCGTAATATATTATATTTACACAATGAATGATAATTGTATTTGTTTATATATTTAAAGCTTTTGGGCTAAGATGCTTAAGACTGGCTTATATATATAAAAGTTAAGATTAGAAAAGGTTGGTATCAACCTTTTCTATCAAAATCTGTCTCATGCCTAAGCTTGATTATTTATTAGATATCAGTTTAAAATCTGATTGGCTTTCTCTATTATAATTGTGCATGTGAGAAAGGCTAGCATACTTTCAATTTATCTCTCCATTATGTAAAGTAGAATAATTATACATATAATAAAAATGTGTTTATAGTGTGATAACTGAATTAGCAACTAGCTTAATTGGATAAAATAAAAAATTGCATATTAAATTAAAGTCAAGAAAATATATATTACCAAGGTTAATTAAGTTAAAATTTATCTAGGTTAAGACCAAGTGAGACTGATAGATTTACTTACAGTTTTACAAAAATAAAATACATTAGTAAACATTTACCAACATTCTAGTTGACTTCTTGATGATAGATGAGCAAATTCATGAGGAAGAACAGGTGGTAGCAATGAGGACAGTCTCTTTCCTTACATATTACTCTGGGACAACTAGGACACCTGACTCCCAAGCCTTATGACCCAAAGAAACCGATGCTGCTTACTTAGCCATTCTTTCAGGTACAGCGAACATTGTGAATGATAAAATTTTATGTATTAAGATAAAGTTCTTTCACTATTGTTTCAATATTTTATTGCTATTTTCTCAATAATATGATACTCTCATTTAGACATTATTAGATTGAGATTTCACTCTATATGCTTATAACTATATATCCTGATATATAAATATTGTACCAGTCGAAAAACGCACCACCTAAACTGCAAGTCGGATCCAAACTCAGCTGATCCAAAATTGAATTCAAACCCAACTCACCAGCTCAGATTAACATAAATTGACGGCACAGTGCTATGCACCAAGAAACTAGCTCAACGGTTGGTGAGGATCAGAGACCCCTGAACTGACACTAATATTGGATAATCAATTAACTAAGATAATTTTTAAATCGAATCATATGTATATGTTCGGGTTGCCAACACAGACAGTGAGCATTAAAATAATTATGAATAAAAAGACTTAAGAAACCAAGTGCGTTTAAAAAATATTTAATAATAATAGTTTGTTTTGTTTGAGTTTTAAATAATGATTATATTAATTAATTCTAGTCCTTAAACAAAGTTAATAACTATAATCAGAGTGGTGGTCCTTATTATATGGCAATGAGTATTACAGAATATTTGAAAGTTTATGTCTATGCCCCCCCATAAGAAATAAAAGGCATATAAAGGTATTCATTAGTAAAGGAAATTATTACTCTAATTTTATACGAAAGAATGTGATATTTATTGCACATTCGCAAATCCATTCGTGAAGAGGAAGATACGTATTTTAGGGCATAACTTTTAATCTTTATTAGAAAACTTATTTTGAGATATAACGGAGAATTTGTTGGACTTTAATTTAAATCACTTCATCATGAATTACGAGCATCAGAACGGGCTTTACTGGAACAGAGAGGTAACGGTGCTGACGAATTATGAGCAATAAAGTGAAATTGAAAGACGATGGCTAGTCGATAATCGAAGTCCTATGGCGGCTTGATCTGACAAGTCTTACGCCCTTTGACTAATATAAACAGGAGATGAAGTGCTTTCTTCCTCGATAATTTAAAATAACAGAAATTATCACTGACCAGCCTAACGGAGCGGAAGATTGCCCTACGTCAGCAACGTTTGAAGATGATGACTTGATAGTCATTGTTTGAATACTAAAACCCATATAGAATCCTCTACATGATGATTTGATCATTTAATTAAAGTCAAAAGAGCTTTTAATGAAAACTATTTTAAAGTATTTGCAAATCATATTAATTATGCCCCAATCATCGTGCCCTTCCTGAATCTAAATAGCAATTAACTAAAATTTGAATTAGAGTATATTTAGTTGATTCCTTTATTGAGCCTTTTGCAAAAAACATTTTAAGATTATATTTGAATAATAAATAAATATTAGTGAAATGAGAAAATAGCGGTGGCATAGATTTAAAACGGAGCTAATAATTTATTATTAGCCAATGATAAAAATAACAATCATTAATAATTTCTTTCGACTCAATGATTGATAGAACTGTATTAATCTAGTTCTAATGGGCAAGAATTAACTATCAGAATTAAGTTTATATCACTTGTGTATTACAAAGAAAATGAAGGAGATCATCGAGTCGAAGGATTATTGGCATATAATTAAAATGTAACAACATTAATAAATTTACTCAATAAATATACATAATAAAATAAATGAACCGCCATGTAAGAAAGGAAAGTTAAAGACTAGAGGTTGAGAAAATTACTATGAAAGTTAATAATAGCATAAATAAAAGGTTTTACACAGAGTATTATTACATTATAAAAGACAAGAGCTCTTAAAGGGAGTGTAAAGTAAAGTTCGGAAACTGATCAGATAGTTTAAGGTTCATTATGGAAATATATTACCCATTTCTTCCAGGGCTGGTTTCTTTAATTTACACATCCAGGTTAGTAAAACGTAGGCACCATTTGATCGATTACTTGAACAGTATTTTAATGAATTTTCATGATTTTAGCAGCATGATTGGTCCGGAAAAGATTCAGCAGCTCCATTGAAGATTTTCAGGGGACTTCAGGAACCGATAGTCAGATTCCTGACATTTAGCCCTTCACCATGATCGAAACCCTATATGATTTTATAATTTAAAAATACACAGAGTTGACTGCACTTCTCTACAACAAAGATGGCTTCTCCTCTTCCGAACTTTTCAGAGCTATATATCTGCCCTCTATTGCCTTCAGGCTAGCGCTTCTTTCATTATCAATGTTTTTAGATACATTCCTTTGATAAGGCTTTCAAACTCCTTAACTTGAATTCATTTTATAATTAGAAAATGAATTCTTAAAATCAGAAAATGATTTTAATTAGGAAATCCTTATCTTTATTTCTAATTAATAAAACTTTAACTGTTGTTTTTGGAAAGGGAAAATCTGAAAGCTTATTGAAAGAATGTAGCTTTTAATCAATAAAACTTTAACAAATTATTTAAAAATAAAATCAAATATTCCCGACGCAATGAAACTTGTAAACAATTATATATATTTACAAATATATCCACACAATCCACGCAGTTATAATATATAAATTCATGAATAATTCTATCATGAATTTATTAATAGAATTGATCAATTTAAATCTGAAACTAAGTATTTGAATACACATTTATGAAATAAGTTATTCTTTATGGAAATTAGCTGAACGTATAAAGCCCCATTGCATCGGAAATTTAAGAATAGTCCTAGGGTTTGAAGTGGGCTTATGGCTAGATGTAATGAAGCTAGGATCGAACTCAGATCCGACTGCTTCATTTCTTTTCACTTCAAAAAAAAAAAAAAATGAAAAAAAATCTCTTTACTTATGCATGATACATTCGCATAAGTGTACTCAACTAGTTGTTAGATTCTGGGAGAACAGCATGAGTGTGAATAGTATCATCTGTACAAACTACAAAATTATACATGTTTCACTGCGATCATTTTTTTTAATATTATCTAGCTTATAATAAGCTTATAATAAATCATTCCGATAATCAAGTCTCATTTTCCCTATGGTGGTGTCAGTCGATCATCTGTATATATATATCTGTCATTTAATGTTTGTCTTATTGTTTCCCTGGATCAGGTAGCACATATAATTTTAACTTTTGATAATGGTTGTAGTCTTGGTCTTTTCTGGTTGGTGTTAAGTTTCCATAGTCTATTGCAGTCAAAAAGTCTATGGGCTTTTCTATTGACATAGGGCACATCCCAAGCATGATTCTTTGGGTCCATGGGGGTAAATGATGTCTAATCATCCAGATGATGTGTTGGTCCTCATATTTGAAGACTGTTAGGGATTTGAATGTGGTTACTTGCTGGATGAAGTAGGCTGCATATCCTTGTCTGCAGTTTTCTTGATACTTCTGAGTGTTCAGTCTATGCAAAATACCCTCCTGTTTTTTTTACTCCAATATTTTTTTAAATGGCCTTTTCATACCCTTGGATCATGGTAGGTGGGTCTTTTAATAGCTTCCACCATGCCTTGGCAGCTTCTCTTAAGTAGTGGCTGGCTAGGATAATCTTTTCCTTTTCTGCTACAGAGTGCAGACAGAAAAATTCTTTAATGCTGTCTAGATGATCTTTGGGCTTTTTTTCTGGGTTACCCCTAAAAATTTGAATTTCTACATAAGATATAAGGGATGGTCTCTGCAAGTTCCTTAGACTCATTTCAGGGTTTATTGTCTGTTCCATTTCTACTTTTGATTTTATTTCACTAGTGGTCTGAACATCTTTTTCCCTTTCTGTATTTATATCAGCTTCTTCCACCGTTTCTTGAATTGTCTCATATTCTCCACTGTCATCTTCTTTACTATCCACAACTTCTTTTGGTGTGGTCTGATCATCTTCATCACTTCTTGGAACCTTGTAAGTGTCTATTGCTGTATGATGCTTTACAATCTCTGGGTTTGAGGTTGTTTGGATGCCTCGTTTTTCCTCAAGCCTTAGAATCCTTTCCACCATCATCATCATTATCTTCCTGTCTTCTCTCATTTCTCTAAGGATCGTATGAAAAGTCTCTCGATCGTCATGATTGTCTTTAGCCATCTTTCTGCTTTGATGGTTGTGCTTTTTCCTATTGATCTGATTTTTGAAAGTGATCTCTCGTTCACTGGAGGTGGTTGAAGGCGCATCACTATCATCAGTCAATCCTTTATCTAATTGTTCTTCTATCTTCGAAAGTGAATAAATAATATAATAAATAATGTGAATCAAACTTATGGCACTCTCTGTATACTTAAATAATAATTTTTTTCTTCAGTACATTTAATTAGGTCTCTGACTACTGGTCCCATTGTCTCTATCTTCATTAGCTGCTGCATATTATTTCCCCAATCTATGTAATCTGTCTTTTTTAGTTTAGTCTTAGTTTGCCTATGTTTTCTTGGTTAGCTCTTTCAATTAATTCTTTGAATGAGACATGTATTTTGTTTAGAAAAAACTATTAAAGATAAGAAAAACATTACTCAAATTTCCCTCTGTTCAACTGTTCTCCCATGTCTGAAAAAAGAAAACTATACAAATGATTAGTGATATACAAATATTTATACATATATATTAGCAGGTAGAACAAGTAATTCTCTGTATATGACACATTTGGTTTTTATTATTCAGACAACTAACCCACTACTGTGCTGACAATCAAATTTGCTGACAAATTTATTTATATGGGTGCCAGTGAGCAAAATGAGATCCATAGGGCCTGTGAAATAACCCATTGACCCCCAAACCACATATGACTGACTTAATTTTTGATAAAACAATTTTATTGATGATGAGTATTTATTATTTAATAACAAATGACATGTTCCTGACCTGAGTTTAAATATAGGAGTCCACTACTTCAGTTTTACTAAGCATGAGGCTTGCACACACAAATTTGTTGATATCATTTTTAATCTTGCTAGCATAAAAGCGTGTAAACCATTTAAACATTTTGCCAGCTGCATCTGGCTGCTTGGTGTTCACAAAAGGTCTTCACTTGCTTTGAGGTTACTCTAGAAATTATTGTCATTAAAATGTGTTGTCACACTGCATCAGACCGCTTGACATATAATTCCCAGTTTGAAGGTCTTCGCCTAGGTTGAGGCTACTAAAAATGCAGAGTGAACATTAAATAAATATATGTGCTAGCAAGCAATACTTTGAAATTTAAAACGTTTAACATATCATATTGGATATTTTTAATTATAAGACTAAGATAACACTAGTTAATTTTGACACAGAAAAATATTTCATCTAATTTTACCCCCTGCTTTGATGCTCTTACTACTTTTCTAAATTTTCTTCCCTCTTTACTGTCAGAACACGTATAACACAAACGTATAATATATATGCTGATATAGTACATGTGTAATTAATTATACATATATTTAAATAATTATTTTAACTAACGAATTTTTTACTGACGAACATTTAAAAAAATAATCTTGAAAGCATTTAATTATAAGAAAGAAAATTACAAAATGACATTTTAATTTATTAAATCATTTCAGTTATGCTTTATAAATCGCAAAACTTTTTTTTCAAATATATATAACATTCTACAAAAATATCCCTCTCTACAGAAACATTTAATTTATCGAGATCTCAATTGACTGAATAACTAAGATCATAATTACTGTCTACAGGGTGTAGGGTTTATTAAATCGAAGCCACAACAGTTGGGCAGCCAAAAACATAACCATGTACCAGTCAAAAAACGCACCACCTAAACTGCAAGTTGGATCCAAACGCAGCTGAACCAAAATTGAATTCAAACCCAACTCACCAGCTCAGATTAGCATAAATTGATGGCACAGTGCAATGCGCCAAGAAACTAGCTCAACAGTTGGTGAGGATCAGAGACCCCTGAACTGACACTAATATTGGGTAATCAATTAAGATAATTTTTAAATCGAATCATATGTATATGTTCGGGTTGCCAACACAGACAGTGAGCATTAACATTAAAATAATTATGAATAAAAAGACTTAAGAAACCAAGTGTGTGTAGAAAACATTTAACAATAATAGTTTGTTTTGTTTGAGTTTTAAATAATGATTATATTAATTAATTCTAGTCCTTAAAAAAGTTTATAATTATAATCAGAGTGGTGGTCCTTATTATATGCCAATGAGTATTATGCAATATTTGAAAGTTTATGTCTATGCCCCCCCCCCCACAAGAAATAAAAGGCAGATAAAGGCATTCATTAGTAAAGGAAATTATTACTCTAATTTTATACGAAAGAATGTGATATTTATTTCACATTCGCAAATCCATTCGTGAAGAGGAAGATACGTATTTTAGGGCATAACTTTTAATCTTTATTAGAAAACTTATTTTGAGATATAACGGAGAATTTGTTGGACTTTAATTTAAATCACTTCATCATGAATTATGAGCATCAGAGCGGGCTTTACTGGAACAGAGAGGTAACAGTGCTGACGAATTATGAGCTATAAAATGAAATTGAAAGACGATGGCTAGTCAATAATCGAAGTCCTATGGCAGCTTGATCTGACAAGTCTTATGCCCTTTGACTAATGAGAACAGGAGATGAAGTGCTTTCTTCCTTGATAATTTAAAATAACAGAAATTATCACCGACCAGCCTAACGGAGCGGAAGATTGCCCTACGTCAGCAACGTTCGAAGATGATGACTTTATAGTCATCGTTTGAATACTAAAACCCATATAGAATGCTCTACGTGATGATCAATTAATTAAAGTCAAACGAGCTTTTAATGAAAACTATTTTAAAGTATTTGTAAATCATATTAATTATGCCCCAATCATTGTGCCCTTCCTGATTCTAAATAGCAATTAACTGAAATTTGAATTAGAGTATATTTAGTTGATTCCTTTATCGACCCTTTTGCAAAAAACATTTTAAGATTATATTTGAATAATAAATAAATATTAGTGAAACGAGAAAATAGCGGTGGCATAGATTAAAAATGGAGCTAATAATTTATTATTAGCCAATGATAAAAATAACAATCATTAATAATTTCTTTCCACTTGATGATTGATAGAACTGTATTAATCTAGTTCTAATGGGCAAGAATTAACTATCAGAATTAAGTTTATATCACTTGTGTATTACAAAGAAAATGAAGGAGATCATCGAGTCGAAGGATTATTGGCATATAATTAAAATGTAACAACATTAATAAATTTACTCAATAAATATACATAATAAAATAAATGAACCGCCATGTAAGAAAGGAAAGTTAAAGACTAGAGGTTGAGAGAATTACTATGAAAGTTAAAATAGCATAAATAAAAGGTTTTACACAGAGTATTATTACATTATAAATGAGAAGAGCTCTTAAAGGGAGTGTAAAGTAAAGTTCAGAAACTGGCCAGATAGTTTAAGGTTCATTATGGAAATATATTACCCATTTCTTCCAGGGTTGGTTTCCTTAATTTACACATCCAGATTAGTAAAATGTAGGCACCATTTGGTCGATTACTTGAACAGTATTTTAATGAATTTTCATGATTTTAGCAGCATGATTGATCTGGAAAATATTCAACAGCTCCATTGATGATTTTCAGGGGACTTCAGGAACCGATAGCCAGATTCCTGATGTTTAGCCCTTCACCATGATCGAAACACTATTTGATTTTATAATTTAAGAACGCACAGAGTTGACTGCACTTCTTTACAACAAAGATGGCTTCTCCTCTTCCAAACTTTTCAGAGATATATATCTGCCCTCTGATGCCTTCAAGCTAGCGCTTCTTTCATTATCAATGTTTTTAGATACATTCCTTCGATAAGGCTTTCAAACTCATTAACTTGAATTCATTTTCTAATTAGAAAATGAATTCTTAAAATCAGAAAATGATTTTAATTAGGAAATCCTTATCTTTATTTCTAATTAATAAAACTTTAACTGTTGTTTTTGGAAAGGGAAAATCTGAAAGCTTATCGAAAGAATGTAGCTTTTAATCAATAAAACTTTAACAAATTATTTAAAAATAAAATCAAACATTCCTGATGCAATGAAACTTTTAAACAATTATATATATTTAAATATTTACAAATATATACACACAATCCATGCAGTTATAATATATAAATTCATGAATAATTCTATCATGAATTTATTAATAGAATTGATCAATTTAAATCTGAAACTAATTATTTGAATACACATTTATGAAATAAGTTATTCTTTATGGAAATTAGTGTGGATTGAACATATAAAGCCCCATTGCATCGGAAATTTAAGGTTAGTACTAGGGTTTGAAGTGGGCTTATGGCTAGATGTCATGAAGCTAGGATTGAACTCAGATCTGACTCCTTCAATATAAATATATATATATAAACAATGAGATTTCTTCCCTTATATTTTTATGTTTTTTCCTCTAGCGCATTCTCAAAAGTTAATTGCTGATGTTCCTTAAATGCATCTCTTCCATTTTGTCATGACTCTGTCCAGCTATGTCCTGTATTCATACTTTCTTGGTACAATGTCTTTCCTCTTCAAGGAAAATAGTTATCTATTTTTGTATGGCTGTAGAGATTCAGTATAGAGATTACTTTACTTAATGCATTTCAAACCACTCTCCCATTGTATATTCAATTTTTAATATTTGCAAATGCTTTTAATGGTTTTAAACTCTTTAAACTTAGCTGAACTTTTCTAATAAATCACTTAAATATTTCATTTACCAGAGATTACTAAGTCTGATTATAAAGTGCATTTTACTTTAACCATTTATCTACCATAATTGCACACACTCCTATGCTTAATGTATGTCACACACCCATGCTCCTATGCTTAATGTATGTGGGATGATATTATTAATAACTCTTTTCAATGCTGGGAGATATGTTCGAACACAGTACATGAAGTAAGTATATCTACAGCTAGATATGCACTGCTTCAATTATTGTTCTAATATGTGTAGAACTATTGTCATGTGTGGTATGGGAAAAAGCCTTCTAATTAAAAATGCACCAGTATTCTACAGTCAATATTGCCTGATGATCCTAATAAGTTTTTTGCCATTGATTTTTATCGACCATGACCTCCACTATGGCAATACAGATTGTTGCTAGTGACTTATCATGTGTTTTCTAAGTTAGCCAGACTTATCCCTTGCATAAGGCTGATACCAAGAGTACAATGCATGTTTTAAAAAACAAGCAGTTTTTCCAAAAGGATAAACCATTGGCCATCCTCATTGACCATAGAACTCCATTCATACCAAAAGAGTGGGGAAAATGATTGAATAAAGAAAGTATTAATCACATTTTGACCTCAATTAGAAACCCACAGTTAAACTCCTAAGAGATAATTATAAAAAATTGAGCTCTTTATTTCAGAGATAGCTGGACAAAAATCATAAACAATGGTTTGATCATTAATATGATTAACTGGACACACCATGAATCAACTGGTCTTGCTTCAGAGAAAATATATTACAGTAGGACAGTACCTTTGTTACTCAAATGTAAGGTCCCCTTCCACACTCATACCATAAATGTTCTCTCAGATAGAGAAGTTCCTTGGAAAAGACTCCAGAATATGGCAAGGGTTCAAAAACAGAGAGGTCAACAAATGGCCACAGCTTTAAAATAGATCATTAGGTATTTGTCAAGGTTCAACATATTAATAAGCTTAACTTAAATCAGTACATTAAATTATTTGCTTTGCATGAGAGACTCTACCAAATTATCCAAAGGTGCAGACCTAATACTTTTGTCATACAGGAGAAAAAGGGGACCAAAAACTCTTACAATGCCAGGAGTTTAAAATCCTTTAATAGACAGGAATAAAGAGGGAAGATTTTTTTATTTTTTTTTCCAAGAGAGGAATAATGAGATTGAACTTTTCATCTCATAATAAAATATTATATACTAAGTTATAATTTATATATATTATTTATTTATTAATATCATATATATATATATATTGTAACCTGGTCTTAATATATATATATATATATATTGTAACCTGGTCTTCTGCATTCTCACTTCAGAATAGTATATGATATAAAATAAAATGGGTTCTAGCTCAGTTAATAATTAATAAATAAAATATTCAGCATTAAAATTAAAATGTTTCACTAGCTCAAATTTAAAATACGAATAAGGTTCAGTTTATAAAAATAAATTAAATAAATATTTAATATTTTTATGAGACTTGAAGTGAAAATACAGGTGACAAGATAGATTACATTGAGCCAATATCCCACAGGATACTACCTCAATGGCATAAGAACACTATCCCCCTTTATTACTATTTCAAATAATAAACTCATAGTATTCTTACAACTTTAATAACTTCTACTCACTAAGATTAAGTTAATAATTACAGCTTAATCTTCTATTTATAATAATCTAGCTCAATAAAAATCTCAGGTTCGTAAAGTTTATTCTAAGTTAATAAAAAAATACGGTAGTAAAATATGAGAAGGGATTTTATGTCATAATCTACTACACTGAAACTAATAATAATAAATAATAATATTCTTCATTGTTTAACTACTACTAGATATCTTTTCTTTTCGTTATATTTTTATTACCATAATAAAATAATAAAATAATTTTATATAATCTTTTATCTTCATGTAATAATATAATAAATACATGGTAGCATATGATAATCTGATAAACAAAGGATGTGTGGCAACTGATAGCATATAATTCAGTATACTATTGTGATAACTGACTTATGACCAATAAAACAATATAAAATTATAATTATTTAATTAAAAGAATACCAATAAATATTTAAATTCTTAAATAATTCTCTATTTATCTTTTTGTGAAAAATTATAATTTTGTTTCAATTGTTATATCGTGATTTCATGCAGTGAAGTGGAGAAATAAACAACTCAGACACAAAAAAATTTAAAAACAAATTTTAACAAAGTTTATTAATAACAACAAATAAATAAACAATTTATGTACACTATTTACAGTGGATATCCTTATCTTCTACTTTACATTTTATCTACTGAGTTAAAAAAAAGATTATAGTTTAGTTATATCTTTATTTAGACTTAAGACAAAATAAAATGTTACCATTTGGTTTCTCGGTATGGTTAACTTATTGCAAATATATTTACTTATTTTATTAGCAAAATATTTCATCCTTAATATTATTAAAACTAGCTTATTTTTTAAAACATTCATAGGAAAACATTCTATAGAAAAACAAAATTAACTTTATAATGAGTATGGATTTCGCAAAATATTAAAAAATTTCATCTTGCAAACTCAAAGATGTTACATAAAATATTCATCCAAAATTCAGTACTAGATTTTAGTGTTTTATCACACGATGTTTACTAATCATAATATATTCTTATTTAGCTTTACTTTAGTATGATATAAGTGTAATAATCAATATATTCCTGTTATTCAATAAACAAAAAATATACTATGCATATTCCCTACATTTATTGTATATTATTGTATTTTAAAAATATGCAATACTTATTTTTCTCTTAAAAAAATAATAATAAAGCATTTAAAAATAATTAACATTTCAAAGAAAACATCTTGTTTAGATACTCTATTCCAAAATTTATATTTCATTTCCGAAATAAATTCAAAAATATATTCTATGATTCTTCCCCTTCCTTAGAATATATTGGACCTTCAATTTTAAGTTATAAAATTCTGTTTCTTATAAGCAAATAAACCAATCTTATACAAAACGATAGCATAACCTAAGCTCTAAATTATTTATCATTTCTTTTAAACATATCTTACTGAATGATGCAGTTACATGAAATAAAGATAGTGAAATAGATGTATAGGATTTAAGGAAGAAAGCTAGAGTATCACTCATAATATATCTCAAAAACATGGCACAGTGCATTACAAGAAAATAGAGGAATGATCTTTTCCTGTCTAATAACCTCTAATACATGAACGATGTTAAAGCTATTTCTTCAGCTTTATTAGAACATCAAATATTTAAAGAAATATAAAACACTGTCGAAATAAAATGTGTACCAGTCATAGGGCTTTGTTAACTATGCTGATATCCACATAAAGACTAAATATTATTCACATTCCTTATAACATCCTATTTTTTAAAACATCATCTTGGTTTCCTGTTCACTAACTACTTCCAAGCCTCTATCTCAACATTATTTCTCAAGATTTTCCACATCTTACATCGATAAATAACTATCTGCATTTACAAAACAATAAATAAAATTCATTGATAATTAAACAATCCCACTGTTCCACAAGAAAAGTTTGTCTACTTCATCATTCTGTATGTTTAATCATATACAATCTAACTAGACAATATTTGAATATCCAATAACATGAAAATTTTGAAAGGATCACATAACTATTTGTTATTATGTTGGATTATATCACTAATATAAAAAAAATTGTCATATGCATATTTTCAAATCAATCCTATCTTATAATGTTTTTTAAAATGTATGAAATGCGTTACATATAATTAAAAAAACTTTTACACTTCATTCTTACGATTCATAGATGATCTAAAGAAAACAAAAATATACATTATAAATTATTAATAGTCATTACTATTACCAAAATAACCTTTATCTGGTTATCATATTCAGTAGGCTTCTTCCATCCATTGGATATAGAACATCACATAAACAAAGAAAATACACATCCATACGTTTTATCTTAAAATATTATTATCTAAATTATTAGATTATTCCATTATAAAATTTTATATCATCAACAAATTAATGTTTTATGTTTTCCTAATCTTATAAAAAAAAATTTAGATTTAAACTAGGTTAATAAAATAAAAGGAATCAAAACTATAATTACATATTTTCTTGCCAATAGTTCCTGATAAGTCCAAAATGTTTATTATTTTCTCTAGAGTTTTAAAATGTTCTCCTCCAAGCACGTTAAAGTTTAAAAATAAAAATAAATATTAATCCATTTAGTAAAATTTATTGAAAATAATCCTTGGTTTAGTATTTAGGACGATAATTATTAAATCATAATATTAATTAATCCTATGAAGCTTCTTCCTATTCTCTGCCAATATTCTTTGTGGAGTATCCGATGCATCTTCCATCTAATTTAGCTTTAAAAATATTCGGTAATCTTTTTTACAATATTTCCATGGATCCATCTTTTATTCAACTATGTATTCACTTTTTTTTATATATAAGTTTCCTTCTTAATACATTTAAACTTTTGTTTGGTATTTTTTTTATATATCAGTTTTAAAAAAAAACTTCAAGTACTTTTAAACAAATCTTTTCTAAATACATTTTAAACAATTCTAAGACTGGATGTTTTAATATCAAAAATGCTTCTGTAACATATTCTCCTGGGTTCTTTCTTTAACTCTTGAAAATATATTTTTTTTAAAATGTTACCTTTAGAAATGATATAACATTTTACTCCTTTTGATATAATATTATATAGAATGATTCATAAGATATAATTGTCTTATTACTATTTTTAAAAAATAAATCTTGGATAAGCTTATCTAAATAATAATGTGTCTCCAATTTTTCCCTTTTAAACAGAAAATAACTTTGCACTGTATCAGTATAATGTCAGTACTATGATTTTTATGCACTAGAATAGTTCTCCGGTGAAGCACTAATAAAGCTATATCAAAAATATTCCAAAAACATTTTTATATTATTAGAATTTATATCCATTTTATTCCACAGTATTTCCATCTTTTCATTGCGAAGTTTAGGTCAAATTTCGGATAAAATAATCCTGGTAAGTACTTTAAAAAACTAGCAAAGCATTTTCACGAAATTCCCAAATATATATATATTTTAAACTCTCTTTTGCAAAATACTTTTAAAAATATCAATTAGTTTTTTGTTTTTTTTTTGCAAATAAAACTATAAGAAAGTAAAAATTAAAAAAAATACTATCTCTTTGATAGCTGCTAATATACCTTTCTCTGGTTTCAATACATTATTAAATCTCCCCTGATACCCCCCGTGCAATTCATATTTATAGTCTAGAAAATATGTCATTTGATTGGTCAATTCTCACTTTTAGTTTGAGAACAAATTTACATATTTTTAGTTTTAGAGAATTAAGTTTCAAAATAAAAATTATGACGTAATAAACTTAAAAATATTATTTAAAATTCTACTTTTAAATCAATTATTACTTTATCAAAATTTTTTAAACTATTAAAATCGAACTTTTAAAATATACTTTTAAATATATATAGCTGTGTTATTTAATATGGCCAGCTTTTACAACCATATGCAACAATATTTAAAACTTTACATAACTACTTTTAAATGATTCGCTATAATTTTATATACCACGTATTTTCTTTAGCTTCAAATTGTACTTTATAATATAATTAACTTAATACGATTACCATATTAAAAGAACATATTCTAAAATTTAAAATTTTTAGTAATTGACTGAGATGGACTATTACTGACCTATAGAAAAGGGCACAATATATATATATATATAAGTTACGAATACATCAACATAAGTAAATTGATAATGTTATTTACAAAGTGATTATAAATGTATTTGAACTAAAGCATAATTATACTTCGGTATGTTAGTGGGGGGAGGGGCATACTCCATTATAGAGACAAAACAGAAGAAAAAAACTAAAGAAAAGAATTTAATTTAAATTTTGTAAATCAAATAAAGTATAATTATACATGAAAACAATTAACCATAATTTTATAAAAGATTGCTGCTAAAAGAACATAAAAAATAAAAATTTAGATCTGAAGTAGAAGTGATTAGAAAAAAATATTTTGTGTGCTTTCTGTGTCATTATCAATTAAGCTACATTTGGAATTAAGGTATGACTGATCAAATAGAAAAATGCTAATGAAAGGAAGGGAATAAAAAACTGTAGAAAGTATAAAAAGTTTTAAAAAAAAACATGTACTTTTTATTCTATAAGAAGGTGAGTGCATTATGATGACATCCAGGTAATATGACCTTGATTCCTCTTGGGAACTTTATTTCCACAACCAATAACGCAACTGTATCTTTACATAACAATGTACTTTGCCCAAAAGATCTTTCTAATACTTCAAACCAGCCAAAGATGAAATTACTAATGCTATACAAACATCTGTGTGGTTTTGATTCATGTGAAACAATGTACAAGAGCTAAATCAGAGTCACTGTTCCCCTTTTGAATGAAATTGAGATGTTATTTATAAAATTTGGTTAATAATATTGATCTCAACATTTAGATCAATACTTAATTCCCTTCTTCATCCTGGTATAATCATTACTTTGGTCAGACTCATTACTGAGGAGGAGTGTAAGGATAGATGGACCATTTAATTTATATTTTCTTGATTAAAAATTAATAGTCCCAATTCAATGGTAAATTGTACATTCACATATATCTCTTTGGAATGCTATTAGTTTATTTAGTGGAAAGTTATCCTCACTTTTGACAAGATTGTATTGTGTATGTATTGTAATTGATCTAACAGGGGTGAATGGATAGATGAGGGAGAAGAATTTGAAAATAGATTGAATTGTTTATTTCACAATATACTGTTTGAATAAATGAAAGTTAGCTATAAAAATATAAATGCATTGTTGAGTTATATTGTAAAATTTTAAATTGTTAGGAAATTATTGATTATTTTTAGCATTATCTAGCAATTACAATATTAATATTGTAGAGGGAGTAATGAATAATCAATGTTTTGAGTGGGTTTTCATGTACATAAACCAATAGTTCATTGTGTCATGTATGGTGGTAATTAAAAATAAATTGTGACCAACAATGTAGAGACAAACGAGGGTGAGTTAGTGTAGCATAGTTTGGGGATATAATGTAATGCACTGTGACTTCTTCTTATACAGAGTCAGGAATCTCTCAGTAACAATGTCCAGAGAAACCTGTTAGCCATTATACCTTCCCTTTCCATTCCCCACCCTAAGTTTTCCCATATACTGCTTCATCCATTTCACAACATAATCTTTGTCAACTCCATAGTCTTAAATATCTAATTCCCCCTTACCTTTTCCCAAAACCAGCATAAAAATCAATAACCCACTTTCTGTATAATCACTTTCCTTATATTTATTCTTCCACAACTTTATTATTTGTATCTTTTCTGCTTTCAAGCATTTACATTCAATTAAAAAATGTCTAATATTTTCTATGCCTTCCTTATACAATTTGCATCACCCATGGTTTTTCATTTACTTGTATAATATTTTGTTGCTTGGTGATGTGATAGGATGCACTGTGACTTCTCCTTAAACACAGTCAGGAATCTCTGTGATGTGATATACCATGACTTTTCCTTAAACAGAGTCAGGAATCTCTCAACAACTATGCCCAAAGAAACCTGTTAGCCACTTTACCTTCCCCTTCCATTCCTCACCCTAAGTTTTCTCATAATCTGCTCCATCCCATTTCCACAACATAATCTTCATCAATTCTATGACCTTTATATCTAAATCCCCTTATCTTTTCCCAAACCCAGCATAAAAACCAATAACCCAATTTCTGTATAATCACTTTGTTCATATTTATTCTCCCATAACTTCTTTATTTGTACGCTTTCTGCTTTCAAGCATTTACATTCAATCAACAGATACCTAATATTTTCTATATCTTCCTTACACAATTTGCAAACTAAATCACCCATATTTTTCCATTTACATGTATATTCTCTTGTTGCTAAAGATCCTTTTTGAGCCTTAACCAATAAGCTATTTTCCTTACTATTATCATAAATTAACTCACACCCAATGTTCCATTTACTTCTATATATATTTAAACTCTTTTTACTCTCCATACTAGTTCTCCATCTCTCCAAATCCCTATTATTT
Organism: Epiperipatus broadwayi; assembly: GCA_028023455.1. Lineage (NCBI taxonomy): Eukaryota > Metazoa > Onychophora > Udeonychophora > Euonychophora > Peripatidae > Epiperipatus > Epiperipatus broadwayi. The sequence continues at coordinate 57,057 of JAQFVV010001308.1, read as the reverse complement.
ATTAATGCATCTATTCTTTTATCCCATTCCTTACCACTATAACACTCAACAATCCTCCTAACACAATCATCCCATCTTTTATACAACTATACTGATATAAATTCTTTATCCAAATCTTTTGCATACCGTATTACCTTTCTCACCCATCTTGTTGCCTGCCCTTTACTCTTAACCCAATTAAATACTATTTTGGCTATTCTTTTACCATCCATAAACTGCAACCTACCAAACCTTTTGATTTTACTTTTTGCATCTCTCTTGATGTGATGTGATGTACTGTGGCTTTTTCTTAAACAAAGTCAAGAATATCTCAGCAATTATACCCAGATAAACATGTTAGCCACTTAATTTTCCATTCCTCACTCTAAGTATCCCCATATTCTGCTCCATCCCATTTCCACAACATAATCTTTGTCAACTCTATGGCCTTTATATCTAAATTCCCTTTATATTTTCCCAAACCCAGCATAAAAACCAATAATTCATTTTCTGTATAATCACTTTCTTCATATTTATTCTTTCATAACTTCATTATATGTACCTTTTCTGTTTTCAAGCATTTACATTCAAGTAACAAATGCCTAATATTTTCTATTCCTTCCTTATATAATTTACAAAATAAATCACCCATGTTTTTCTATTTATATGTATATTCTCTTTAAAATACATATACGACAGCCAATCAGAATGTCATGATAGCCATCTAAACGACAATCAAATCTAAACACACAACAAAAATTTTACGAGAAAAGGGCAGCCACCCTTATCTCAACTTTTCTTTCTATATATCTAAGCCAGTCATAAGTATTTATATTTAAAAGTTTGAAGCTTGTTTAGATTTGATTGTTGTTTAGATGGCTATCATGATATTCTGATTGGCTGTCGTATATGTATTTTAACACGTGCAGTGAGATTCTGCAGTATCTCAACTTATTTCAATTTGCAACTATCTGTGCTTCGCAAATTAAAATACTATTTACATACTTTACTGCTTGTTATGTATTCTAAAACCTGCTACATAGTAAATCATATTATTTCACATTGTGTGTTTATGATTTAGACTCAGTGAGTTATTTGTAAAGGTATTTAAAGCTTCAAACTTTCAAATCTAAATACTTACGACTGGCTTAGATATATAGAAAGAAAAGTTGAGATAAGGGTGGCTGCCCTTTCCTCATAAAATCTTTGTTGTGTATTTAGATTTGATTGTTGTTTAGATGGCTATCATGACATCTGATTGGCTGTCGGATAGGTGTTTTAACGAGTGAAGTGAGATTCGACAGTGTCTCAATTTATTTCAATTTTTAACTATCTGCACTTCACAAATTAAAATATTATTTGTATATTCTCTTGTAGCTAAAGATCCTATTCAAACCTTAAATAATAACCTACTTTTCTTACTATTATCATATATTAACTCACACCTCATACTCTGTTTATTTCTATATATATTTAAACTCTTTTTACTCTCCATACTATTTCTCCATCTCTCTAACTTCCTATTCTTTATTAATAAATCTATTCTTTTATCCCATTCCTTACTACTATAACAATCAACAATCCTCTTAACACAATCATCCCATCTTTTGTACAAATATACAGATATAAATTCTTTATCCAAATCTTTTGTATACCACATTACCTTTCTCACCCATCTTGTTACCTGCCCTTTACTCATAACCCAATTAAATACTATTTTGGATATTCTTTTATTATCCATAAACTGCAATCTATTAAACATTTTCATTTTACTTTTTGCATCTCTCATATAAAAACTTGACCATCCCATTTCTCCTTGAATTGCCTCTCTTGCTGTCCATACATCTGTATCCAATGCATATCTTCCTACTTCCCTTTGAACTTTCTTTAAGTAATTTAATACCTCTTTACTAACATATAATGCATCATTACCATATGTTAACCCTGCTACTGCAACTTCTTTCCATATAATTATAGCTACATCATATTTATTATATAAAAACACTGTTAATGTCTTTATCAATCCCTTTCTTTTCTTTGCTTCATTTATCAATTTTTTCTCCCATTCATCCAAATAATTTTTCTGATTACTTAAAATAATTCCCAAATAACTATATCTATTCACCACACTTAACTTAATATCTCCCAATAAAAATTCTACATCTTCTCTTTACCCAGTATTAACCATCATTATATTTGATTTTTCTTCACTAAATTTAATCCCCATCTCTTTACCCACCCTTGCACATGTCCTCAGCATAACATCCATATCTTCTCTTCTTTCTCCACACAAAAATATATCATCCACAAAAAAAGACCTGACAAAATATATACTCCCTTACTACCTATTAACGGTATTTCTATCCCTCTTCCTAATCTTTCTATTACTCTTTCCATTTCACTCAAATACAACACAAACAAAATAGGTGACTTAGGGCATCCTTGCCTTAGTCCCACTCCATTTTTAACTTTAACTGATTCTATATTCCCTAATTGATATATATATATAATAATTATTTTCATAAAATTTCTTAATAATATCATACATAACCTTGCATGTCAACTTGTACCCCCACAACATATGGACTCTTTCTTCATTTTTTACAATTTTTTGTAATCCAATTTAAGACTTTCCTCATTTCCTCCAGAAACATGTCCAGCACAGCTCCATTTCATTTTTTTAATCTTTTCAATAATAAATAAAATACTATATTTATACCTTAGATAAAAACTTTTCAGGATAACTTAATATAATAGAATTTATTTCTTTTTGCTTGAAAAGTATTTATGCAAGGTGTATATGGTATTATATATATATATATAAAAGAGACAGTGAATATTGACTCTGACATTTATGTAAACAGAATACGCTTGTTTGGAGGTCTTGGTAAAGCTCCATCTATTGATCATTAATACAAGTGACAGCAGGTTTTTACGTATATAAAACTTGTTTTTCTTTTTCATAAATGTACCTTTAAAGTTTTCTTGCAATGATATAGATTGCAGAAACTTTTACTATGTGGAAAAACTGAACTGATGTCAGACCCATATAGCTATCTGGTTTGATAGGCTGAGTTTGAAGACATTAACGTGTCTAAAATATTCATGCTTGCAAACTGATAGAAACGTTGTGCATAAACGCTTGGAGTTAGTGTTTTAGGTCTAGTTTTATAACTCCTATCCCTTCACTGATGAGAGCAAATCAGCTTGAAATCAGCTGATCTGAGGGTGGAGCAAAATAAAAGAGACTGAATATTGATTCTGACGTTTATGTAAACAGAATACGCTTGTTTGGAGGTCTTATTTAACATGATTTTGAAGTTACGTGATTCATGTTTTACTGGAAGTCAAACTCCAATAATGCGCTATTACTTTAAATAATAAATTTCACACACTTACGTTATATTGAAAGTAATAGCACATTATTGGAATTCGACTTTCATCTTAGTAATTTCAATATTTTCAGTGCTTTATAATGAAATTAAAATCATGATTTCCACATTTTATGTATACACACATTAAATTTTACAAGATTATAATGTAAATTTGTTCAAACATTGTGCATGTTAATTTTGCATTTTAAATCACATTCTGTTTTTGCTTTTTAAAAAAGAACGTAATCAATTATTAATCATTTAGTGTCCACAAGTTTATTTTTAAAAGGTCAGTAATAGCAGTGGGCACAATTAAATTTGACAATTAAAAATTAAAATCTGATTTTTAATTGTAATTAACAATTTAAAAATTACTTACGGCGACTTTAAATTAATGTGATGTAAAATTTGATTTTTAAACAGAATTGAAAATTAAAGACAAAAATAAGAATTTAATTTTTAGTTGTTAGTTTCATAAACAATTAATAAAATCATCATCTCAAAGATTAATTACTAATTACGTTGTCACCAGAAAACCATTGACACAACATGAGTGTGGAGTTGGCGCTAGTTGTTTGCAAATGAATGTGTTTTTTGGCAAATAGCTATAATAATTAAAATGTATATAAAAATGTAAATTACTGTACTGTAAATTATGCATAAAAATATATTATTTTGAATAAAATTAAATATTATAGTTAAAAAAAGTTTGTCTTGTATCAATTTTTTTCAAATTTGAAATTTTTTATTAGTCATATTTTTTTTGCACGAATTTTAAAGTAATTTTACGTTGGTGCTTTGCTTTTGTGCAAATTTTGAAAAATCACAGACTACACCCTCCCTCTTTTTTCAATGTAAGTTACGTCTATTTTTGCATGATTTCGTTTGCGCATGTTTTCTGAGGAACTTATCTATCGTGTAAAATGAGACCCAGGTGTATACTAGTTTTTTATAGTTTAATCAGCAATAATTGCCTTTTTTTTGTCACACAAAAAAAATTATGATTCAAAATTTATCTTTTGACAAATATCCAAAAATACATAATATCCCAAAGACATAGTTCTTAATTTTATTTGATATGTTCTTAGTTTGTTTGAAAACCATATTTAAATTTGTTTTAGTGTAAAACAATTGTTTTCCTTTGAATCTATTACTTTTTATGACTTAAAATTTAAACTAATGATTAAAAATATTTTCTTTTATAACTAAAAAAAAAAAAAAAAGCATTTTTTTATAAATAATTAATATTCATGAACTCATAAAGACCCAACAAAGTTAAATAGGTCAATAAAATGGTAAAAGCTTTGAAGCAGTCAATCTTAGCTTAAGATTGAGATTCATGTTTCCACCTACTAACCTGTGTTTAAACCCTATAACCCTTCTCACTCCTTTTGTCATATATATATATTTTTATGTATATATTTGAGATGTGCTCCTAAGTTATAAAATTTTAACGTTTCATTTAACAATTTTTTTAAAAAAATTATTATTAATTCTTTTTTATTAATTATTAGTTTTTTTTATTAAAGTATTATAGGTGCATCTCATATATATATAGAGGAGCAAAATACTAACAAAATATTGATTTTTTTGTAAATATTTTATTATATGTCATTTGTAAACTTTTTCTTTTTAAAGTACTTTTTTTTTACCTATTACAATGTATATTTTATAAAATGCAAGATGGAACAATGCAACTGTTAATTGTCTAAAAAATAATTAAAGGGTTGGAAACACTATTGTTTTAATCTGGGGAAGGTATTTTTAATTAATGTTTTTACTTGAAATGGGGATTAAGATTAAAGATTTTCTTTTGTTATAAACATTTTGTCAAATCTATTTCTAATCTGGAAATAGATTTGAATTTATTTTTGGACGTTATCTAACAGTTGCATCTTTCAAAAACAATGAACTAAGTAATTAAAAGCATTCCAGAAATACCTGGGAAAAGTATAAAATGGCCAAAGTTTTAATCAAGTTAGATTAGCTACTATTGAAAGAACTGCAGTGAACATAACCTACACTTGTGTGAAAGGTTAAAAAAATAATGATATAGTAGTAATTCCACCACCCTTCTCAGCCCTGTTGGGTCATCATCTGCTGCTGCCATTATACCTTGCTCCCTAGAATGACATAAAGGCCTAATGGAGAACTTTGGAATGCTAAATAGAAGTTTGCTGTCACTAAGAAGAATTCACTTGGATCCATTAAAAGTTGTACTTTGAAAAATGGACTCTTAAAATGGTGCAAGGTAAATCATTTCATACTGCCACCATTGAAACTAAATCTAGCTTACCTAACTAGTCTCAAATTCTACTATCAATTTCTCCTAATGTATAATTTAATTTTGTAACTTTTCTAATATGTATTTGCTCTTAAATAATTTCTATAAATTTAATCCTATCTCATATGCTCTAACTTTCCTTAACTTTGGTGCGGTCAATTATTTATAGTTATTTATTATTTGATTATATATATATGCTTTTATTATTATTATGCCAATCTCTAACAATCTGACGAGTTGAATTTTGTAAAATCTTTTCTTTCTTTTAAATAAACCTTCATGAATCAAGGTTTATTTAACATCCCATTAAAATATAATGCATTATTAATTAATACATTCATCAGATTGTTTTTTACGAATTAACATTTTAGGTTCGTTTTTAGTATAAAAACTTTATTTGTTTAACTCTGGATTTTCTACCCAGGGAGAATCCAGAACTCAAGCTAATTAACGCTTTGAAATCTTTTAAAATATTTTTTTATTAAATTCTGAAAGAGTTACCTATTAGTTATTTTCTATAACTGCTAGTCTTCTTTTATTTTCCATACTCTTAAAATTTCAAATATTGTATTTAAATATTCCAGTTACTATAAAAACCATGAAGGTGGAATTGAATTATTTTAAATATCAGAAAAGGAAAGGGGATATATTTTAATATTTTACTATTTTAGTTATTAAGTAAAATCTTGTGTCTATATATGTTGTAACTGCATAGTATATTATTTGTCTAAATTATGGCATTAAAATAAGGGTCATTCATTTTAAAGTACTAAAACTTATTCAATGTCATTAGTGACATTTATCATACTGCATTACTGACATTCAGCCTTATCTTCATGTTTATATATATTACATGCTTCTAGTCTTCTAATCTGGGGGTTGCGACAAGTTCAAAACCATAGATTTTCTTTTCAAGCCTTGTCCTGCGGATAGTTGAAATTTCCCAGGACCATTTATGTTGTATAAAAAGGCCTCTAGCGATGATTCCTAAGTCTGGCACACGCTATGCCTATCCACTTTCTTCATATAAAAAGGGACTCTGGAGGTGATTCCCTAAGTCTGGCACATGCTATGCCTATCCACTTCATCTTTCATCCAGAAGGATGACTTTTCCTGTTATTTCTTGGCTAATTATGTCAGCACTGCAACCTCTTCATATTATTTCTTTTGCTTCATGACCCAGTTTTAATGCTGTAATAATATTAAAATTGTGCTCTGCTTAAAATATATATAAATGCCAACTACTTCTAGTTTTATTAATTAAATTTATTTCAGTCTTATGCAATCCCACCATCTTAACTTATTTCTGTATTTAAGAGTATCTATATGCCTTGGGTAAAATAAAGCGTTCTTCTTACCAGCACTAATTAAAAGAATTTTCATTAAGTATTGTATCATATAATCAAATATGTTTTCAAATGTATTTTATTTATTTTCACGACTATAATGGCATGAAAATAGTTTGTATGATATCTGTAATGAATCTTAGAATGCTCCCCAAAATAATGTTAGTCACTACGTTTTAGAACTGTAATCCAAAGCGTTAACACCAATATTATGTAATTCTTTTTAATAATCAATTGGCATCTTAATATTGAACCCACCAAAGATGTGTGCTTATTTATAATATATTGTTTAGCTAACAAAGAGCATATGAGAAATGATAGCGTGAATGATACTATGTAATCATATAGCGCTTGCTCATTCACGCACATACTAATGGTTGCAATTAATTTATAAATATATGTAAATAATTTGTCACTATATTAAACTATATTTTATTGTCTAACTTATTTGAGTAGTTCAAATTCCTTTTCCTTCACTTCCACACATACAGCTATGCGTGTATATATTTTAGTTAAGTCATAGTAATAGATGTCTCATTGCCTTCTCCACTTTGCTAGTGGGTCGGATTAAAATTAATTCTCATGTGCCATCACTATTATGTTATTCATTAGATGTTAGATCTGGAGCTTAGAGAGTGGGTTCAAGTCCAGGCTGGTCCTTGACCTAATTCTCAGGCTTGACTGGGTTTGAAGTACATTTTGTGAGTTCCAGCTCATGTTAGATGGATAAATATGTTTTGACCGGTACAGCTTAGATGATTAAATGGTGGAAGAATGGGTAAATAGATATATGGATGAATAGATATATAGATAAGGGATAATATATATCAAACAGTGGAGACAGATGTGTGAACAAATAGATGGATGAGCAGGTAGACAAACTGGTAAATATATAAGTAGATAGAAAGAGAAAAGGGAAATTAAATAGGTATCTAGGTGAATAGAATAATAGGTTGGACTAAAAGAATATTGGTAGTAGATACAAATGAAGGTTATGTAGGTAGGTAGGTAGGTAGGTAGGTAGGTAGGTAGGTAGGTAGGTAGGTAGGTGGGTGGGTGGGTAGGTAGGTAGGTAGGTAGGTAGGTAGGTAGGTAAGTAGGTAGGTAAGTAGATAGATATACTTTCTCTGCAGTTTATGTTTCATCAAATCCATCTGAAACATCAACACTGATATTGTCTACAATTTTTAATTCTATTAGATTAATCATATATAAATAAAAGTGTTACTAGTTTATAACAAAAAAAAAAAAAATGATTGTAAAAGAACAATATATTTTATTTTTGTGTATGTCTATATATTTTTCAAATCAGTATTGTTCAGTTATTATATATTCCAGTGATGGCGAACCTTTTTGAGAAGCGGGCCTAATTTTGTTCACTATTTTTTTTAGTACTAGCTCGTGGATCACTAAGTCAGTGGCGTCACTTGGAAAGGAGAGGATGATTAAAAACTACTTTTTTTTGGTTATCCTTTTTGAAAATCCTCTAAAGAGTTTACGTTACCTTTTTACAAAAATCAACGCGTGGGTCATTAAAAAACTTGCGTGGGTCAGTATCTAACTTAAGGGTCATAGGTTCACTATCACTGATTTATTACATTCAGAGAGATAGGAAGAATAGATTTATGATACACAGGATAGCACATTGCCAGTTCTTCTCATGATCAAAACAAGTTTGCAATATAATTGAAGTTTTTTAATTAAATAAAAAATTTCCCAAATAATCTTGAGACATATTTCATAGCTTAGTCACTGCATCTATTTCTCTCATTAGAGAGAAGTTAAACAATATTGTATTAAGTCAAATAAATTGACAGCTTCAATTTTCATTCAAATCGAGGAAGGCGGTAAAACATGAACAAGATGTACTTTCCTGTTTTATAATTCATTAGAAAAGAAATTAATGATAAATCAAGTTAGAACTTTATGTTTACTTTCCTGCTTTCAAAAACCATCTATCAAGTCTTGAAAAGCTATAAATCAATACAAAGAAATATATGGAGAGCATATAAATAAGTTTTAACTTGGGTAAAAAATTATTTATTTTTACGTTTCTAATAACTTCATTCTGCGTGAACTATTTTTTAAATAAAAACTTTTATATATCAAAAATTAAAAACTACGTAGTATAAATCTATTTCAAGGATATTTTATAAAAAGAAAATAAGTTTGATTTCACTAAAAAAAAAAATCTATTCAACCTATATTTCAAATGTCGAAATTCAATTTAATTTTACAGTAGCGAAATATTAATGTTATATTGAAAGTTTATTAATTTAAAAAAAAAAAAACTTTTTTTTAATAATATCAAAGTTTAAAAATTGATCCATGAATGGAATTTTAAAATGAAATTTTATAAATGATAAAACACATTGAAAGCTTTTTTGTCTGTGGTTATGCATGAGGGGCTTTTATTACTTACTGTAAGATAAAAATTCAACCATAACCTGAAATAATAATATCCTGGAAAAGCGTTTTAATAATTTAAAGAGCTTTGACTAAATAAAAAACTTTGTATAATCTGGTTAACCAAATTAAACATTAAAATGCCCTGTGTAGTTTGTCATAGAGTTAAAGCATCCAACTTTGAATTGGAAGGTCCCAGAATTGATTCTGACCCTTAGAGTTCTGGTGTTCAAATTTCTTATGAAGGCCGAGCAAGTTTTAGATTCAGCACTTATAAATGATGAAGATTTCAGCATATAACAATTTATAAATTTTGTTTTGCCATCCCACTAGATCAGATTTCTCTAAAACCTTTAATTTCTAGTTCTTATTTTTTTTTAGACATCTACTTACTATGCGATATTGAATGGTTGTTTGGGCAAGTTTTGAACAGGCAAAATTTCAACACTATTTGTACTCTAAAATAAATTATAAGATACACTTATTTAATTTATACTTTAATCACAAATCGTCAGCATAAAAGTCAGATAATTAACCGTTATACCAAGAGGCTTTTACTATTAAATTAAAGTCATGTATATTTAACTGATATGTGTGTATGTATGCATTTATGGGAAAGATTCATTCATTACAAATATATTTTCTTCATGATCATTATCTTTTAAATTATTATTGATTTATTGTAGGCTCTCCAAGTCTAATTTTATCTGATGCACAGTCTCTCTACATTACACCAACAAACTTTCTTATTTTATTATCCATTTCACATATGATATCCTTTTTAATCTTCTACAATCATTTGTGATACAGTTTAAAATTTTATTTGTCCACCTCTTGTCATGTCTTCTAGATATATGTTCACCCAGTTTAATTTAGGTTTCTTTCATTGATGTTAATGAACTTTCATCCAGATAATTTTTGAAATCCCTTCTTATTATTTCTTTATATACATGTCTGTATATGCAAATGTGCAATCAGAAGTCTTTTCATTCCTTTAATTTCTGATATATATATATATAACTAAAACATTTGCACTTCTTAACTTTTATGTCATGATTAACAATCTTTATTTTTATGAGAAAAGATTAATCTCTTAAGTTTATTTTTTTTGTCTAATTTTTAATTTTCATCTCATAATTCTTGCAACACTTTTAGAACTATTATTTGCAAAGTCAATCACATCATTTGCAAAATCTAGATGACTTAAATACAATCTAGTTTCTTATTCCCTTAGCTTTTAATTGTAATTGTCAAAATACCTTTTGTATCATGTATATCTAAATGTCAATATGGGAGAAATAATTTTTCCAGATCAAACTTTGTATGAGTGTAAATAAGGATTAGAATTAAATTATCATAAACATCAATTTATTGAAGTAGCATATTTTTAATTTTTTCACCTTATAACAAAAACTGTTTAGATTTTGAATGTAAAACACAAAGCTATTATGTAGGTCAATAAAAGACATTTTAAACCTCAGGATTGCCAATAGTGATTGATGTTTTTTGTCAACATCAAAAGATAGTTATCTCTGTTTACAACCATATAAGGTTTTTACATGTATTCTTTATTAAATTTAAAAATCCATGAAAATATTTACTTTGATATGTATATATATTAAATGTGTGTTTTTGTTCACACATACATTTGTATATATGTTAGTAAATCATAAGATATATATTTCATCAAATTTTAAAGTCGCCTATATATACATATATTGTAAAAGTTGGAAAGACTCATCCTTTCCGTCAAAGAGTTATTATTATTTAAAAAAAATAAGCTTTGATATGGGAGTTTATATATATATATGTTGTTGTTATTGTTATTTATTTCAATTTTTTGGTATATGCATTTATTTATGATTGGGGATTTAAATGACAGTGGTGATGTAAATATATATATATGTATGTGTATATAGATTTTACCAAGATATTGGTTTGTGTTTAAAGTACTTGCCTTTTTGTAATATCAATGAGTAAAATATTGGCATATAAAATTACTAAATGTGTTTATATTGTATTTTTATTTTTGAAATTATTCAACTATTGTTGTAATAAATATATTGATATCAGCAGCACATGAAAGACTGAGCTAAACAATAGACATAAAAAATATTATGGCAACAAGAATTGACAATTACCATTAAGGAAGGAGAGCAAAACTTTGCTGCTGTCACCTATACAATTTTGTTTGCATAACTGCAATATTTATTGGACTCTATATGTTAATATGAATGGCAGACTAAACAATAAATTATAGTCCAGGGGTTTAAACCTCTCCATCTTACCCTATTGTTGAGACTATGAATATTCAAAATTGGTTTGACATTTTAACTGATTAATTATAATCTAAACCAGATAAAGAATACTATGAGTCAATCAATTTTTTCTGCATTTGTCATTTTAAACTATTTTACATGTTGTCTTAACCCAAACAGTAATAGACAAAGACACTTTAAATAGTTATTGAACTTTAAAATGAAGAGAAAACAAAGAAGATTAAATGGTAATTAATTTGGTCATTTTTTTTGTATGATTGATTTTAAATTTAACTATTTATATATATATGTAAACTAATTTTAAGTTTTAATCAATCATTATAATTAACAATGTATTAAGTTTCATTCAGTATTAAAAATTTCTATTTTATTTTGATTCACATGCAATATATTCATACATAATATAAGCAAATTGTTTTAAATCTTTAATTTATAAATATTAATAGTAAAAACACCAGAGGTGACTTATTATTAAAAAAATTCTGTTGTTCTTTAATTCTTACATCTTATATATGCACATTATATAAATAAACTGGTTTCAAATTTCAATTTATTAACAAATGGTTATATATTAGATGTTATTTGCCATTAAAACACTTGTTGTTTTAATTTAAATGCATTGTACATGCATGCTATACATATCTGCTGTACACAATGTAGGATGGAAATTAAATTGATTGTTGTCTATTCTCATAGAAATCATTTATAAATGTACACATAATATATTATATTTATGTTTACAATTTTATCATTATTTAATATTTCTCTTCAGAATTTAATTCAAAATTTCATCATTAGGTATGTTTTAAAAGGTAGATCATGCTGTAGATATTTTATGTTTGTGTTATATATGCACATTTCGTCACATATAAGAAGGGAATCGTTTTTATACTTTTATTTATAGAAGTTTCATATACTAAGAGTTATACAGTCCATGATAAATATTTATTGAAGTCTCATAATTAATGAGGATATAAAGGAAGATATTGAATTTAGGGGTCATAATAGAAGCCCTATTATAAGTAATAAATTTAAAGAATTTGTACTTATAGTCCCAAAGAGGGGTATAGTTTTACTAAAAAATGAAGGATGTAAATATCCAACACAATAGGAAAAGAATTCTTATAATTTTTTTTTTAAGTTAAGTGATCTAACCTTGAAGAATGTATCGATGATTCTGAACTATTACTTTACGACGCTATTGTGATTTTCATTATTTTTCCATCATTGCATCTTTCTGTGAGTTAAATAGTAGATGGTTCTTATTTAGATACAAATGTCAATCCATGCCCCTATTGCTAGCAAATATTGTTAATTTAAATAGTATTGAATTAAAATGAAAACTTGAAAGGTAAACAAATATTGTATGTGTTTAATATAATTATTGCTATTTGAAAAGAAAATCAAACCACAATTTAGAATAAAGTATATACCATTTGTTTTATATGAAATGACTTTGTGATTTATTTGAAATTTATTTATTTATTTTTTTTCTTTTCAGTACAAAGGTCAGTAGGTAATGCTTGAAACTTAGATTTACTTAAATGATAATTTTTGTGTTTTGCTAATATTCAATTTTTTAATTATTTATCTAAGCCATCACTAATCATGATATTGTTTTATATATAATTGCCATCTGCAAAATTAGATTGGATTCAATAAAATTCCCTTTGTTTCCAATTTATATTTCGATGAATAATTAAATAATTGATCAAATTAATCCTGAGAGTAAATCATTTAATGTCTCTTATTTGGTATCCAGGCATATTTTATATATAGCTAGTCAGATAGGTAATATTGTAACTGTAATCAATGATTAAACCATCAAATGATTGGCTAGTTTATTTTCTTTTATATGTACAATTTTCATTACAATTGATGACTTGGAATGTGTAACTTGATTAATTGATTCGTGGTTGCAAAGTATACTATTACAACACGTGAACTCGATTGATTAGTTAGTGGTTGTAAAGTTTTCCATTACAATTGGCTCCACAATGTGGCACTATGATTATCTAAGCTCCAGTAAATTTATTTAAGGTGATAAATAAAATGATATGCTCTTTTACATTATAATTGGCTTTCCAATGTGGTACTTTGATAAAATAAGCCAAGACTTGAGATACATTACAAATGGAAGTTTTAATTAAATATCTTGTCAATTTTCATAGAACATCTAATTGTGGATTTGAAAAAATATTAAAATTTTGAAATTGCTAAAATTTTAAAAGTTATAATTAAAAATTTAAAAGTCAGCAATAATTTTCTTTCTTTCTATATTATGAAATATAAATGAAGAGAGAGAGAGAGAAGAAAAAAAATGTTTTTTTTTCTCTTCTTTTATGTATAAAAATTAGAACATAATGTATTAAAATTTGTATCAACATATTTTGAAAAGAATAAAAAGGATGTTTTTTAAAATATATATTTTGTAATGATGCAAAAGGTCATATTTTCCCTATCTGGTGATGTATATGTTGTTTAAAAACTATATTGTTTGAACAACATCAATTAAGTATAAATAGGTCAGAAGCAAGGAACTAGGGATTTTTATTACTATCACTCTAATTCTAGAAGTCCAGTAATTTATTTCACAACATTAGATTGTAGTCTACTATTAAAGCTGTGTTGCTGTGAACTATGCTGAAAAGAGAAACAGATGCTGATTAATACTCTTTTTTCATGATAAGCCATATTTTACTGACTGTTTTTTAAAGTATTTTTCAATACTTCAGTTATAATAATCAGTATGATGAATTTATTTAGAAGAAATCAATCTACCATGTGTAGTTAGATAACAAAAACCACACTTGTCAAAACAACCTGAAAAATGCATTTGTTATAATGCTGAAGTAAAAAAATTCAGCTTGTGCAGCATCTCTATAATAACATAAAAGAAAAAATGGATGGTGCCATATAAATTTCTGAAGACCTACATATAATGAACCTCATAGAATATTGTCAGTGTTGTTGTATAAGTATCTCTAATACTAACACACTTCCTTATTTCATCCCTCTATTTCAAATGTAGTCTCTTTCTAGATCTTTTACAAACTCTTGGAACACAGTTTAAGATAATAACTGTCCATCTGTTATCATCTTTTCTAAATATATGTCCATTCCAATTCCACTTCAGTCTGAGTTAATTCTTTCAATGATGACAATAACATGTTTGTTCTTTTACTCATGTATTTTATTTTTGATTTCTTCTTATTACTCTTAACATAGACCTCACCATATTTTTTGTGTGGTCTGAAGTATCTGTATTGCTTTTCCGTTAAGTGTCTAAATCTCATATCCATAGGTAATAACTGGTAACACACACTTATTAAAACTCTTTTTTTTTTCAAAAACATTGGCATTTGTTTTTTAATATTAAATTCTTTCTACCAAAAGCACTGAAAACAAATTTAATTCTATGATTAATTTTATCCAATATGTTTCCATGAGTAGTAATAATTTGACCACAATATTTGTAGTTGTTAACTTTTTTTAACTAATCATTATCAATATTTATTTTAATCCATCACATTACATTAGCATTTTAACATTTACCTTTAGTCCTACATTCTTACTTTTATCTGATAACTAATGTAACATTTCCTGAATCTGTAAAGCATTATTTGCACAAACAATTACATCACAGATAAAATCTAGATGACTTTAATAATCATCAGTTACTTTTATTCCTTAGGCATCCCATTTTAATTGACAAAATTCTTCTTGCAGCACTACTGTAAAAAGTTTTGGAGATATGGATCACCTTGTCATAAACCTTTCTCAATTTTAACTCCCCTAGTAACATTATATAATCTAGCTGTTGCTGTTACATTTTTATAAATATTCTTCAGAATACAACAATATCCTTGGTCAATACCTTGACAATGCAATACTTTATTCCCTAAAGAAATACTTATGAAATCAAATGTAATAATATACAAATTCAATGCTCTCAATACTTGGACATAATCCACTGTATTAAAACTGACTATAAATTCAGTTTGTTTCTTTGGTTGATTGAAATCCCATGTTTGCAGTACAGGAATTATAATTATTTTGATAAACATTTTGTATAAAACTAATAAAAGACTTACTGATCTGTAATTTGTAATATCTTTTTATCACCTTTTTTAAATATTAATACTGCATTTCTCCAATCAACTGGTACATCTTTATCATTTAGATATTTGGTATATAACTTTCTCAAAAAATGTTCTATTTCTTCATCTGTTTTTTTAAGATATTGAGTAAAATTCCATCATTATCTGGAGCTTTTCTCATCTTTATAGATTTAACTGCATGTTCCACTTCTTCATTTAAAATCCTGGACAATTCAGACAATGTAATATTTGTAGGATTCATTGGCTTTTATTCTTTATTACAATATAATTCTTGATAAAACTCTTCTACACATTTATGATGTCATCTCTATTTATAGGAATAGTTTCATATTCTTTCTTATTGCAGAAATAAGTTTTTACTAATACCAAAATGTTGATTACACTCTTGAAACTTTTATTTTATTCTATAGCTTTCCTTATTAGTTCATAATTTTAATTTCTTATATTATTATCAACTCTCTTTCACAACATTTTACAGAATTCAAGATGTTCAATTCTTAAAACAAGCAAAACTCTCCATACATATTACCACTCAGTGCAAGCCAGAGTAATCAATGGCTACTAAAAGGCTTGTGCACAAAATCCCCATCTAGTGCCTACTCACCCAATATCCCCAGACTAGTTTCTGGCTTGTGGCCTTCATCAGTGAGGAGCCTTGGATCTGAGAGCAATACGTATGGAGAGTTTTGCCTGTTTTAATAACAGTTATAAGCAAGCATAAAAAATGGTGATCATGAGATGTTTATGCATTACTTTTATATTTTTTCATATTCCTTCTTTTCCTTATAAATTCTCTAGTCTCTACTACCTATTTTTGTTTCAGTTTTTAAAACTGTACCAAATTATTTTCTCATTGGATTCTTTCAAATATGAATCTTGTTCAAAATATGTTTATATTATGATTTGCCAGTTCTAATTTAAATTCATTTTAATGTTTCTGAAATCTCTCCAGACAGAAGTGCCATCCAGAGTAAGTCTTATTAATCAATGGATGCATGAATATTTGAGCATAAAATCTCCATTTTGTCTCTACTTATCCTATATCCCCAGACTAGTTTTTAGTATTTGGCTTTAATTAGTGACAAGCTTTGGATCTGAGAGCACTGCACCTAGATCTAAGAATCTAATGCAACCCTCCACCAGCCACCTTTTACCTATTTAGTTAACTGTAAAGCTAGAAGCTCAAGATTAAACCTTATTGATGTTTTCAATCCATGCTCATTCACTTGTTTAGTCATATAGATCTAACCCAGTTCAGCATCCTACATTTTGGTATCTTTGGTTTATCAAAACCTACAGTCACCATCATCCCATAGGCAGGAATTTATTTCTAAGGATTGCACTGAGTGGCACTACTGTATGGAGAGTTTGCTATTGATAATAACACTTTGATTAAGCATAGAAAATTGTGATCATGTGATGTTTTGGTAGAATGTTTCTGAATATTAGGATTATCAATACTGAATGTTGGATTTTTTAAAATAATTATTGTTTCTCTAGTTTTGCCTTACATGTATTTTACATCTCACTAATTGATGATCAATTTTTGTGTTGAATTTATTATTAAGAAAATTATTATATATTTATTTGAGATAAATCTATTTATATCTAGTGATACTGAGATCATAACACCACAAAATCATGCTAGAACTATTTTATCTTATTTATATATTAAAAAGCAAGTCATTTGACTTTTAAGTATTCACAAACTAATAAATTTATGCTGTTTTCAATCATTAAATAAATAATTAATTGTTTAAACATTGGTCAAATCAGCTAATGTTCAAGTGCTAGATATGATAGAGTGGAACTATAATACATGGATTATTAGCCCTTATAACACCCACTTTACTAAACTATAAAGGGTATATAAGTCATTATTATAACATCAAACACTTATTGTCTTGATAAGAGATAAATATTAGAACTTTTAAAATTAATGTATATATATATATATTTCACTTATTGGTTATTCCTCTCAACTATTATGCTGTTTTCTTATATACATTCCTACTGAATTGAATTATGCATGCATAAACAAATTAATAGACTACCATATATTATAATTCTACTTTTATTTGTTTATGTGTGCAAAATTATATTCAGTATATATATATATATATATGACATTTATGTAAGATGGAATTAGAGAAGATTTGAATCTAGACTTTTAAGCTCCCTTCAGTCATCCACTTTATCTTATACAACTGATACACATGACACATACACATGAAAAAGATAAATGATACATATTTCATGTTGAACCAGCATTCATCAGTTGGTCTGAATTATCATCTCCCATATATATATATTGTAACCTCCGTCTTCTTCACTTATTCACTTTATTAGATTTATAAATGCCCAGGCGCCAATTCTATGTAAGATGTAATAAAATTTATAATTGTAAATTGCTTTTAAACTTATTTAAAAGATTCTTATATTGTAATTACTCTATGGCTTAGCTCAGTTGAGGTTATAGGATATGGTCTTCATATAGGATGCAAATAAGAGTAAGAAAACATTTATAAACAATAATTCTGTAATGTTAATTTAAATATGTTCTAAGCATCTATTCAATAATAAAACTGTTGCAAAATTGACAATTATTACATTTATTACAGTATAGACAATGATGAGGATCGGGTACCTTTTATATCCACATCACCACCTATTCTAAGCAAAGTAGAATATATTATTAGCACTGTAATATGGAGATTTATCATCTCCAGACAGATTAAATAAATTGACTTCTACTGGCAAATCTATATATTCTAGGGCTATGTTATGTTAAGCATGTGTGTGTGTGTGGAAATGGAGAATCGAACATATATAATCAAGCAATTCATATGGGCTATTAATTCAATAAAACATTTATTAAAAATAAAAGACAAAATAAATAATAAATAAACAAAAAAAATATTATTTTATGCACCTTTCTAACCAATTACATTTCTTCTACAGTAAAACCAAAATTGACTAATATTTAATATATGAATCATATATTTTCGAATATGTGTGCTTTTATAATATCATAAATATAATGTATTTTTAAAACATACTTTTTATTAGCTTATTTATAGAACTTGGATGATGCCATAAATCAATCATCTTTTATACATATTATAAAAATTTATACAACACTTATCTGTTATAATCAGTGTATATCATCTAACATTAACTATACAAAAATAAAGAAAGGCAGGGGAAAACAATAACCAAACACTTATACCTATATACGTGAGGGTTAAATAATATCTCCAAACTCAATCTAAATAATCTAATCATCCCTTGACCATTTCTACCTCCAACTACACCCAATACACTTCCTACATAAACAAACTTATAACAGACAAGGTTTTAATTCTTTATTTTTTTAAATAAACTTCATTAACGAAATTAAAGCATAATAAATACAATTTAAAAAAAAAATAATTTATAGCATCATGCACACATCTGAATATCTATAATCACCTATAATATAATTTCTAGATCATACAAAATAATAGATTATCATATTATAATAATATGAAGTTACATTGTTTTTTTTTTAAAAGAAAACAAAAAAAAAATTGGTTGTACATCTGTTGTAATCAATAACGAAAAATACTTATCAATATCCCATCATTACATGTTAAGTTTTTTTTTAAAAAATTTGAAAGTTGAAAGAAACATACATATCAATTTCAAAGACAACAGTAAATTATAACATAAAAAAAATGTCTATCCGATTGTTAAAGCATAATTTGTTAAGAATGACAATAGTCTTTTTTTTATCCTAGAATTCCGTTATAGGCGTGATAAATGACATTTGCATGCATTGGAATTATTTTATTATATATGTGCGAATAGCAAAGTTATACAGTATAAAATTATCCTCTTGATATAAGATTAAACAGATAAACTCTTTCATTTTAAATTTTATTTTGCAGAATATTGATAGAAAATTCTTAAAATTGAAAATCAAGTGTTTAATTATAGCGTTTAATAAGAAAATTTTAGCTAGCTTTATTTTAAACAATTTTGTCATTCTGATATTATTTATTTTTGGTAATACTTTAAAATAAATCATAATTACTTAGCTTACATAACATCCAGGCATTTTAAAGGTAGTGAATATGGATCATCATTTGACAGAAATTTGGAGCTGGCTTCCCTCTGGGGGGTTTATCTCCTCATTTTTATATTATTCCAGTAGTATAATAGAAAATTCTCCACAAATATATTAATAGAATCCTCGCGATGTTTTTTTTATTTGTTCTAATACTCTTAGAGAGTTATTGATTCTTTTAAGCTTTATTTTTTATAGCTTCTTCCTTGTAATTTTTTTATACTTTCCTTCAAGTTTTAAACTTTTTGTCTCTCTCCACTCACACCCTTTTTTTTATTACAATCAACTTTGGAAGTGTGCCAGAATTTTTACTTATAAAACTTTAACAATACAATATTTGAATGGAATAAAACATAATAATAAAAAAAAATATCAAATATTAATTTACAAACGTGATTCACTAATATACAAATAATCTTTCTCATTTTAAATATAAGATTATGAACAATACATAATTAGTAAATAATAAATAAAATATAGAAAAGAAAATTCTAATTAATAATATATCTATGTATCTGCTTATTATGACATGTAAATTTTTCTACTACATATAAACATCCCTGATGTTGTTCATCCTCCTCTTTTACTACCAAACATATATAATCCAAAACTCTACCAATCAGTACACCCAATTAAAGTTTTAATTTTTTAAATCCTAATTTTAACTAGCAAATTACATCCTAATTCATTTTCTCAGATAACTATCTTTAGCCATTGTTAGCACAAATGTGAACTTCCCACATTTCTTCCTGGTGCCAACCTGGAAGGTCACAATCCTTCTCCCTTATGAAAAAAAAATGAATTGGATAAACAACAATCAATAATAATAGCACATCAAATTTTACATTAAGATCATTCCTCAATTAGAAAATTGTTTGATGAA
This sequence comes from Epiperipatus broadwayi, assembly GCA_028023455.1. NCBI lineage: Eukaryota > Metazoa > Onychophora > Udeonychophora > Euonychophora > Peripatidae > Epiperipatus > Epiperipatus broadwayi. The sequence goes on along the minus strand of JAQFVV010001308.1, from coordinate 36,277 downwards.
TAAACATAAAACAATAAAAACATTCAATGCTTTTACAAACACTTGTTTCTATTATATTTTAGCAACATTAAATAAGCAAGAAAAAAATAACTAAATTCTATATTGAACAATATGCATAACTTTTATTAATCATGTCTTGCAGGACATGGAACCAAACTGTGAGCATTTTAAGTAACTTTAAACCTTGCTCGATTATTTTTTATTTCCTTTCTTCTGACAAGTTTATCTCTAAGAGACATTATCTCAACTTTCTTTAGTCTAGTTTTTACCTTTCTATGCTCTATCCTTTTATTTCTGGATGTATTTAAACCCATAACATTGATCAACTTTCCGTTTACTTTCTTTAGTTTGACTTTAGCTTTTCCAATTTCTTTTTCTTCATCAACAATCTTTCTACCAAAATTTAAATTAACTATCTTTTCATTTATTAATTTAAATTTGACTTTTGCTTTTCCAATATCTCATATAATCTGCACCTTTATTAAGATAACTTATCTTAACCTTCTCTTTACTCATCTCTTAATTTTACTTTAATTTTCTTCATATGTTTATTGTGATTAATTACCTCTCTCATAAAATCTACTTTAGTTTTCTTTTTACTTTTACATTTAAGCTTTACTTTGGCTTTGCCTAAATCTCTTTCCGGATTAATAACTTTTCTAAGAATATTTACATTAAATATCTTTCTCAATTTATCCTTAAATTTTACCTTAATTTTACTAATTTCTTTATTAATTAATACATGTTCTTTGGTTATTTCTACCTCTGTACTAACTTTTTCTACAGACTGTGCAACTTCTTTGTTTTCTATCTTAATATCAATTAATTTCTCAGATTCTTTATTTATTTGCTCATTTTCACTAACTATTTCTATAATCAATTCTTGATTTTCTTTATACTGACACTGCAAAATCAAGTCTACCTTTTCTGACTGACTAGGAGTATTTAGTTTTATCTCTTTGGAATAACCTTGAAAATTTGTACTCATCTCTACTGACTGTTTTTGTGATCTCTCGTGATTCCCTAAATTTTCTCTGCTATTTCTATTCTATGTACTTCTAATTCTTGATTATATTTTTGTATCTCTACTACTGTTTGCTTCATTTCCTGTATATGTCTTAGAGAATCTGCTTTCATCACTTTTGCAATGTAATTTGAAAATCTAATCTTATTTCTTTTTGTATATCTAAACTCACTTGACTTTGAGAAACATGTTCTATTTTTTCTAGTGATTTTTGAGAGTTAATTTTAATCTTTTCTGGTGAACGTAATTCAACTTCTAAAGTTTGAACACCTTCATTCATTTTATTATAACACATTTTCATTTCTCTTAACTCTAGAGCACTATTGTCTAACCCTTGAGAACCTAACTGTCCAATTTCTAAATTCTGAACAGTGTCCTTTAATCTTTCACAACTTAATTCTACTTTTGATAAATGTTCCTCATCTACTATATCCATCAATGGTTTATCTTTTTCCATACTATCTATTAACTCAACAGACAGTATATTTGCTTCTAATTCTTTAGTAACCAATTCAAGATTCTTTTTGAATCTCTATTTCTTCAAGAATTAACTCACTATCTGTACTAATTTTTCCAACAAATAACTTGGTTTCTTCACTAACTAATTCAATAAAAGATTTGTTTTTTTTTTAAATCATCTTCTGCTATCTTATCAAATGATACATTATCATTTACATCCTTGTTAACTAATTTAACAGAATCGTTGTTTTCTTCTGCCAAACTACTACATAAGTTAATATCTTCATTAACTATTTTAATTACTTGTGGACTTGCTTTTCTTATTATTTTAACAAGTTGTCTATTTTCTGCCATACTTTTACTAATTAAACTAATAGGTTCTTTATGCTTTTTCAAATCTGTACTAGTTACTTTAACACATTTATCAATTACTTTGAAAGATACTTTCTGATTTGCTATATCCTTATCAATTATCTCAACTGATGGCTTAGATTCAGTTTCTATACTTTTAGATTCAATATTTTGTGATTTATTATTCTCCTCTAATTTATTTTTCAAATTAGCATCTACTGTTTTAACATCTTGACTAACTATCTCAACAGATTTAGATTCTCCCTTTTCTATTTGATTTAATTTAAGTTCTTTGTATGCTTTTAATTCTTCCTTGGTTAAACCAGTCTTCTTACTAACTAGTTTAACAACCTTCTGATTTTCTTTCTTAAACAGCACTATCAAATCATCATCAGATATCTTAACTTTCTGTAGTGAGTTCTTAACACTTGTCTCCAACAATACTGATTTGACTACCTGACCTTTACTATTCTCTTGTATTTCTAGCTTCATTTTGGGTATTTCTAACCTTGCTTCTAGTTTTGTTTCTAGTTTCACTTCTAATTTTATCTCTGACATTTCTGACTTTATTTCAGGTCGACTAGGAACATTTAATTCCATTTTTTCCACAAATGCTTGAGGCTTCAAAATCATAACTAACTGTTTTTTGGATATCTCTTGTGATTCTCTAATTTTCTCGGTTATTTCCTTTCGATGCAACTCTAATTTTTGTTTACAATCTTGAATTACTAACACTGTTTCCTTCATTTCTCTAATATGTTTTTGACAATCTGCCTTCATTGCCCTTATTTTTTGTAATGTAACTTGAAAATCAGATTTCATTGCTACATAATTCTGCTCTTTATTCTGTACTTCTTCATTCTTAGCATGTTTATTTTCTTCTAATTTCTTCTAATTCAGTACTAGCCACTTCAAGGTCGAGATTAACTATTTCTTCATAACTTAATACATTTTCTTTATTGGCCTGTTCCACATTTAATAGAGGATTCTTACTAACAGCTTCAATTAATACTTTACTTTTCTCCTGAACAACTATCAACTTAATATCTGGTTTTTTTACATTTACATTTTTATCATCTATTCTAATAGCTTCTGAGCTTGCTTCCTCATTTTCATTAGATAGATCACTAGTCTTACTAACTATCTCTACAGATTTAGGTTCTTCCTTTTCTATTTGATTTAATTTAACTTTTGGGTTCCCTCTACTGATGTTTGAGTTCCCCTGCTTTTGTCTCTCCTTGAAACACTTCATTATTCCCACATAAAATATTTCCATGTGTCTTCCTCAGATAAAGCTTTTCTGAACTCTTTTTCTTCCTTTGAACCCACATCAAGATGTGATGACTGCCTCCAAAGTGACTCTATCCTCTTGAAATCCTCTTCATCCTCGAACTTCCCAAAATTTTCCATTATATAGTCTTTTAAAATCTACTAATTCACTACTCAAAAATAAATAAGGTTCACCAGCTCCAACTTCCACCAAACCAACAATTCAAATTCACCATCATTACCTAAAATGACATAAAATTTCCACAATTTTATTTTCCCATATAATGTTCGATTTTCACACACACATAGATAAGAAAGCATTAAGCTTTAACTAAATAACATTAATCTAAACATAGCTGGAATTATAAATTAAATTTTACATGATCCACTATAGTTACACCAATTCAAATTATTGATAAAAGACCAAAACGATTTAAACATGTTCATTTATTTTTATGCTGTGTTAGGTGCATTCAAATAATATAACCAGCATTTATACCCCCTCCAAAAAAAAATTTATAACCAAAATAAAAATAATGATGACATGCATTTACTATGACAACTGATATACACTTTTTACTTAAATATGATAAATGCCAACCTTTGCATAGGAATAAAGAAAATAGCCTTTTAAGAATGAGCTATATATTCAAGTTATATATTCATCCATTCTTTTAAAGATCCAACAGATACTGACAGCCAAAATAATAATTAGCAGTTCACAATTTTGAGATAGATAGAAGAATTCCATCACTGCTCTTAAAACAGACAATGCTCCATGAACACTCTGATGATTGTCCCACTTTAGTCACTCTAAGCTACTACAACCCATAATATTTTACTACAGACACTATCACAATGCCCTGCTTACATCCAAGTCTTAGGGGCTATTTATAAAATATTGTCTTGCTCATCTTTGGGAGTCTTAGAGACAAATATTACATATATATTAGAAAGAACTATATCTTGCTCTCTCTCTCTCTGGAGTCTTAGAGGCAAAATCATGGCAGGACCACTATTAACTGCTTCATGATAACTAACAACTGATATTATAATTTGGGTTGGAGCAGTGAATGAGAACAATCGGTCACCAGTGACATGAATACACCATATACTTAAGACAACAACAGAAATTCTCCATCCATCACCAAAACTTGCAATACAACCAACAAAACTCCAACAATCAAGTATGCTATTTAACCTTCAAAATTATAGACTTTCTATAACAGAAATGTTCTGAATGTGAACAACATTACTACTTTATAATTGAACACCATCAATAATTCTATGCTTATCTGGCAGCAATGCTATATTTCATTGACAAGCAAAAGATATATATATTAAAAAAAATGTTATCAACTTTAACATTTACTATAAGTTGTGATATTTATATAGCTTTAAAATTGAAATTAAGCTGTTTCATGGCTATATTTATTTATTTCATATAAAAATGTTTTTTTTTTTAAGCTATACATCTGACATTAATATATGCACTATATATCTTTCAGGTATTGGCTTATTTCGAACTCTAATTGGCTTATTTTAAACCTTAGTTAATGCTCCATTTACCCCTAGTTCCATTTTATCAAACATTTCTATTAATCTTCCAGATTGATAGAAAAAAAAAATCCTTGAATAAGAAAACTGCCAACTTGATTCTATTTTGGAACCAATTTTGCAATAAATGTATATTTAAAACAGGAATAAAGTAATTTTAATGTTACTGGATTACTTCTCATCTCAGGTATATGCCAATATATATCAACAAAAATATACACTCTACGAGATATGAGACTTAAGTAATCAAGATCATATGATTGGACAGCCATTTAAACCCTTGGCAGCTGTGGCCTCTATGTATATATCGAGCCATCCATGTTGGTTACCACTTACCCCTATCTACAATAATCATCAATCAAATCCAACATGCTGGCTGTTATTCCACTCCACTATCATTAACTAATCATGCCACCACATTGTGTGCCATTCATAATAGAATGTATAATATATAATCTCCAATAAAGAACAAAATACACATATGAACAAAGATGAATCGATCACCAATTATTGTGCAACCATTTAACCCATAATATATCGAGCATTTAACCCATAAATGTTGAGGTGTCCACGTTGAGCAAGCCACTTAACCCACCCTGTAACCTCTGTCTTCTTCACTTATTCACTTTATTAGATTTATAAATGCCCAGGCGCCAATTCTATGTAAGATATAATAAAATTTATAATTGTAAATTGCTTTTAAACTTATTTAAAAGATTCTTATATTGTAATTACTCTATGGCTTAGCTCAGTTGAGGTTATAGGATATGGTCTTCATATAGGATGCAAATAAGAGTAAGAAAACATTTATAAACAATAATTCTGTAATGTTAATTTAAATATGTTTTAAGCATCTATTCAATAATAAAACTGTTGCAAAATTGACAATTATTACATTTATTACAGTATAGACAATGATGAGAATCGAGTACCTTTTATATCCACATCACCATCTATTCTAAGCAAAGTAAAATATATTATTGGCATTGTAATACTGAGATTTATCAACTGCAGACAAATTAAATAAATTGACTTCTACTGGAAAATCTATATATTCTAGGGCTATGTTATGTTAAGCATATATGTGTGTGTGGAAATGGAAAATCGAACATATATAATCAAGCAATTCATATGGGCTATTAATTCAATAAAACATTTATTAAAAATAAAACACAAAATAAATAATAAATAAACAAAAAAATATTATTTTATGCACCTTGTTAACCAATTACATTTCTTCTACAGTAAAACCAAAATTGACTAATATTTAATATATGACTCATATATTTTCGAATATGTGTGCTTTTATAATATCATAAATATAATGTATTTTTAAAACATACTTTTTATTAGCTTATTTACAGAACTTGGATGATGCCATAAATCAATCATCTTTTATACATATTATAAAAATTTATACAACACTTATCTGTTATAATCAGTGTATATCATCTAACATTAACTATACAAAAATAAAGAAAGGCAGGGGAAAACAATAACCAAACACTTATACCTATATATGTGAGGGTTAAATACTATCTCCAAACTCAATCTAAATAATCTAATCATCCCTTGACCATTTCTACCTCCAACTACACCCAATACACTTCCTACATAAACAGACAAGGTTTTAATTCTTTATTTTTTTAATAAACTTCATTAATAAAATTAAAGCATAATAAATACAATTAAAAAAAAATTATAGCATCATGCACACATCCGAATATCTATAATCACTTATAATATAATTTCTAGATCATACAAAATAATAGATTACCATATTATAATAATATGAAGTTACATTGTTTTGTTTTTTTTTAAAAGAAAACAAAAAAAAATTGGTTGTACATCTGTTGTAATCAATAACGAAAAATACTTATCAATATCCCATCATTACATGTTAAGTTTTTTTAAAAAAAATTTGAAAGTTGAAACATACATATCAATTTCAAAGATAACAGTAAATTATAACATAAAAAAAAAAGTCTATTCGATTGTTAAAGCATAATTTGTTAAGAATGACAATAGTTTTTTTTTATCCTAGAATTCCGTGACAGGCATTATAATAAAATTTGCATGCATTGGAATTATTTTATTATATACGCGTGAATAGCAAAGTTATACAGTATAAAATTATCCTCTTGATATAAGATTAAATAGATAAACTCTTTCATTTTAAATTTTATTTTGCAGGATATTGATAGAAAATTCTTAAAATTGAAAATCAAGTGTTTAATTATAGCGTTTAATAAGAAAATTTTAGCTAGCTTTATTTTAAACAATTTTGTCATTCTGATATTATTTATTTTTGGTAATACTTTAAAATAAATCATAATTACTTAGCTTACATAACATCCAGGCATTTTAAAGGTAGTGAATATGGATCATCATTTAACAGAAATTTGGAGTTGGCTTCCTTTTGGGGGGTTTATCTCCTCATTTTTATACTATTCCAGTAGTATAATAGAAAATTCTCCACAAATATATTATTAGAATCCTCACAATGTTTTTATTTTATTTGTTCTAATACTCTTAGAGAGTTATTGATTCTTTTAAGCTTTATTTTTTTATAGCTTCTTCCTTGTAATTTTTTTTATACTTTCCTTCAAGTTTTAAACTTTTTGTCTCTCTCCACTCACGCCCTCTGTTTTTTTATTGCAATCAACTTTGGAAGTATGCCAGAATTTTTACTTATAAAACTTTAACAATACAATATTTGAATGGAATAAAACATAATAATAAAAAAAATATCAAATATTAATTTACAAATGTTATTCACTAATATACAAATAATCTTTCTCATTTTAAATATAAGATTATGAACAATACATAATTAGTAAATAATAAATAAAATATAGAAAAGAAAATTCTAATTAATAATATATCTATGTATCTGCTTATTATGACATGTAAATTTTTCTACTACATAAACATCCCTGATGTTGTTCATCCTCCTCTTTTACTACCAAACATATATAATCCAAAACTCTACCAATCAGTACACCCAATTAAAGTTTTAATTTTTTAAATCCTAATTTTAACTAGCAAATTACATCACAATTCATTTTTCTCATATAACTATCTTTAGCCATTGTTAGCACAAATGTGAATTTCACACATTTCTTTCTGGTGCCAACCTGGAAGGTCACATTATATATATAATCAGTGCCATAATAAAGTAACAAATCTTCAAACTTTAAAGGACAGTCTTCAATCTTCTCCCCTCTCCAACTCTTAAGCCATCTATACCTTTGAAAATGTGATTATGGCATGTTCAAAGCCCTGATTTTGACTAACAAAATTGGCAAAACAAAGACTTTGAACCTGCCCTCATCATATTTTCAATAATATGGTTGGTTAAATAATCAGACAGTGGTGAAGGTTGAAAGCATATTCATTAAAGTTTGAAGATTTGATATATTAATATAAACAGAGCACTGATTATATATATATGGGAGATGATTCAGACCAACTGATGAGTACTGGTTTAGTGTGAAATATATATATATATTAAAAATTATTTATCTTTTTAATAGTCATATGTATCAGTTGTATTCTCTAACTTTAGAGAGGATGATTGAAGAGAGTTTGTAGATCTGAATTCAAATCCCCTCTAATTACATCTAGATTTAGTGTAGATACTATACTTATATTTAAAAATTACAAATTCAGCCTATGTGCTACCTATCCATCTTCTTTGTATTTAATTGGTCTTAAGCTCCTAAATATGAGGAGGCAGATTAACTTACAGTCAATATGGGTATGACAGCAAAATTGGCAAAACAATTCTATGAAATGGATGACTGAAGAGTTGGAGAATGGAGAAGATTGAAGCTTGTCTATTAAAGTTTGAAGATTTGCTATTTTAATATAAACCAAACACTGATATATATATATAGGAGATGATGATCAGGATCAACTGATGGGTGCTGGTTCAGCATAAAAAATGTATATTGGAAATCATTTATCTTTTTCGCATGTATGTGATCATGTGTATTCGTTGTGTAAGATAGAGTGGCTGATTGAAGGGAGCTTGAAAGGATGGATTCATATCCGTTCTAATTATATATACATATGTATAAACAAAGCAATATTTGTTACTTTGATGAGGCAAGCATGTGTTATACACATGCGGATCGCTAATGTTGACAAAGATATGATTCTATCGAATGCCTGGCTCAGTAAAGTAAACATATATTGTTTTGCATCAAATATTTATTATCATAATAATCGGTAATTGTCTACATACGCTGGTGGAATATATTATATTATATATATATAATATGTAATTACTGTTTTATAGGTTAATGTAACTCAGCACAAATTCACATTTTAAAAAACAAAATATATAAATTTATGAAATTATAAAGCATCATTTTATTAAAAGTCAGGGCTTTTTTTTTCACTATGTATATATATTAAGTGAAATAGAGTTGGCATAATGTATTTATAAATAATTTTATGTAATTCACACTGTCCATTGTGAAAAATCGACGTGATTTTAATCTATTTCCGATCAGTACCTTATTTTACCATCTTTCAGAATTTGTTTTTTTCCTATCAACTAATTTAATGTTGTTTTTTTTTTATATTTACTAAATTCCACATCATGTGGATGTTTTAATTTAAGTAGCACATGTAATCTTGTTTTATTCCTTGACCATTTTTTTTTTTCAGATCTATCACTACTTCATAACTTCAATTAAATTTAATAAAAAAACTTTTGCACTTCCAGTTCGTGGTAAATGAACTTTTAAAATTTTAAGACAGACATGAAAATGTGTGATATCACATGGAATATATTTGAGTAAATGTTGTGTGGTATATAGAGAGTGTGTCACGAGATAGAAGATACAGCTATACAGACAAGTAGAATATAATATGTATTTACAAAATTTATGACTTTGGAATTTTTATTTGTTTATTTATTTTGAGTCATGAGTATTGCTGTTTTTTTTTTAATGAGGGACTGTTGAAAATACCTTGACATACTGTTTTTGTTTTTTACTTACATATACACGTTTTTGTTTCATACATATATAAAATTGTACAAATAAAAAGATGTTATACATGTTTTGAGAAAAAAAAGAATGAAAATCATCTGCACAATATATATAATATTTTAAATAAACAAGTACCTAGGGTACAACCATACATCTTTTATAAATTCAAGGATTTTTAAGTAGCAAATTTAGTATTTTATATTTAATCAAACAAATTAGCATTTATGTTTGTCTAAAGTCTAGACAGAGCAACAAATTTATCTATATTTACTAAAACATTTCATATTTTAATATACGTTGTATATTTTCCATCCATTATAATAATCAGCTTCCTGTTACTATTTATCTTTCAAATTTTAAAAGTAGTTAACAAAATTAGCTTTGCAAAATCTATTAAATTGTGCCACACGTTTTGTTCTGCATTTTAAGCATTAATGTATTATCAACCCATAACAAATTCTTTTTTTCCTTGTTTGATATATTGGCATTCATTAGTGATTGTCAAGAATTGTAAAAGCCTAAGAACTGTGATTGGCATCACTTAACAATCAGTTTGCAGCTTTTAGTGAAAGTTAAGAAAATAAGAGCCGTCTTAAAAGATAAAGTTTTAAGAGTTCTTAAAAGAATTCTAATACTCATTCGAAATTCAAAAATGCTATATGTAATGTTGTATTCGTAAACTTTTTTTTATTTATTTTAATCCAAAAATAATTCAAGACAGTAGGGAATTTTAAAATGGAATTAAATATTTTTAAAGTTTATTGATTTTATCTTCTAAATGTAGTCATTTCTAGGCTTACTTAATAGTTATAACAAGATATCAACTCGATTTACACATACGCAGAAAACATCATATATGCACACATCTTGTTTAAGCATTTTATTTTTAGTGCATCTATTAATTAAAATCTACAAAATTATGAATGATAGACATTCCTTAATTGCACTAGAGCTCAAACTTTACTCACCTTAAAATAAATTCAAATTCAAACCATAGCAATTAAAACAAATCATGATTACATACAATTAAAACTTTTGAACTAGATACACATCCATATAAACTTATTTTAGTGATATGGCAAATATTAATATTTCTACTTAAATCCGTTTTTCATATCATATTGCAAACTATTACTTGCTTAACTTATGAGATAGAAGAGGAAGTTAAATCATCTCAGTTTATCTTATTGTCATCTTTTCAATCTGAACATCAAATTGCTCATTTTGATCTTATTTTTTTTACATCCTCTCTCTATTTATGACCTTTTTTTTTTCTTTATAATGCCATGTGGGTCCACATATTTTAATTTGTATATTCCTCCAATATATTTTTCTTTAGATAGATAATCTTTTTTCCCTTATAATAATGCACTTTTGTCATATTTATCATCAACCTTTCAGGCTATTTTGATTTGTTTTATCCATATATTCTTCAATATATATCCTGTTTTAACTAGATAAGTGACTTTTTTATAACAATGCTGAATCTATCACATCTCATCATTTTATAAATCTTTCCTGGATTACACATTGGGTAAATTTCTTATACAAAAGTTCTGGAATTATCAGAAACAATTTTTCCAAACTATGGTGAAAGAATCCTATACTTACAACTCTCTTAGACTATTTTTTAACCTTGTTATATGCAGGGAAAATTTACATTTCCTCTGATAATGGATTTTACTAATCATGCATGCACACATGGTTTAATAAACCAGGAATATCTTATTTAATATAAAAAATTAAAGAGGTATGCTAATGTGATCTAACTATACGTATAAAGACTATTATGGAATTGTGTTTACTGTGTTTAATTGTTATGGCTATTATCTGAAGTGAAAGCCTTAGCATGGTGAACCTTGAATTTTATATTTTGACCGATGCACAATATTTTTCTTCCTTTCTCAGTACATGCTTTTGATAATGCATGTTATGCTGAATTTGTAGTCCTAAAGAAATTCAATCCCCAGAAATAGATAAGAGTAAATAAAGATAGATTTGTTTAGTTATATTTTTTCTATTATACATATTTTCTTGTCAGATACTTTTCTTTGTTTAGGTAACAGCAGGGGATGTAATGAATTTCAGACAATTATTTGAAGGTATATTTATTTTTATAGTATTTAAAACTTAATTTGTTTTTACATCTTTGTCTTATGTTAACCTAGTTATTAATTAGTACTATATCTGAGACTAATGAAGACATGTCAGGCAGGTATGGCTTTAGTAATTTAGAAATAATAAAGATATTTCAAGAATTAAAGGCTGTCTTAGACACTAATATGGATGAAAAATTTGATGTATCTAAAATTAAAACCCAAGCATTAAGTTTGATTTAAGGCCATGATGCATACTAGTTCTAAACAATTAAGGATTAATCTGGCAGTGAATTAGGTGATAATTTTGATGATATTTATGAGGGATTAAAGAAATCTAGGGCTGAAGCAATTGCATTCAGAGCACAATCTAAAATACAAACCCAAATATTGATAGATTAATTAGGCAAATCTAAGGAGTAGTCCTAATTAGAACTCAAGCACTAAAAAATATGAATTTTAAATTTGAAAAATTCCAGGATAAAGAGGATATTAAATTTGGGCAATATAAAGCTAAGGTCAATAATTCTTCCAAGAATAGTGAAGAAAAAGTTGTTTTTAATTTTAAAAAATTAAATATAAAAAATGATGATTTTGGAAATTAAAAATGCTTTAATTCCTGATGGTTTAATAAAGCAAAGACTTAGTAAATATAACGATTGTGAGGTTGATAATTTTTCCAAGAATAATGAAGGGTAAAATTATTTTAATGGATGAATTTTATATAAAAGAGAATTCTATGATAATTATAAAGAATAATGACAAATGTTATGGAAAGATGAAACTTTTAAAGATTAAATGGTTTTGTTTCCATGAAATACATTGCACTAAATATGGAAATATTAGTTTCAAAGGAGAAACATTTTTAAGGCAGGTGAAAATACATAGCTACTATATGAAATATATTTTCATAGGCAGTTTGTGATTAAAGTATATTTCAATGATTTAAATATATGAGATCATTATATAAAAAAATATAATCATGCAAAATTGTTTAAGAGACAAAGTCCAGTTGCGTCTCATTCTGTACCTAAAAATGGAATAGTGAACATGAAGTGTTTAGTTTATGATAATATTGATTTAGAAAGTATAGCTTATTGCCCAAATACAATAAAATGTGTAAATATATTCAGCTGTAGCCATAGATACTTTGTTCATAGTAAAGAAGGTGGTAATAATTATATTTGAAATAAGGAGGATGTATTTTTAAACAAACTAGAAATTAAATGCATTAGTAAAATTTATATAATTTATATATTATTATTGATTTGTTTCATAAATAGTCTTTTAGGATGAAATTTTCAAATACAATTTTTATATTATTAATTCTTATTGTTTTCAAAAAATAGTTGTATATATTTAAAATTTTATTTATTATTAAAAAAACTTATAATTCTAAAAATCCTATATCTATGGTATCATCATAAATAAGAATGATGTAGTTTATTTAGTTTAGTTTAGTATTCACTGTGAACTAGTTAAAATAAAATTTACATGTACATAAACTTAGTTAAAATAGTGTATTTGTTATAAAATTAGTTGGCAAATTAATATTTGTTTGGATTCCATGTTAATCACCTGCAGGAATATCAGATTTAGAAATTTTTTAATTTATATGAAGGGCATCATAAATCAGGTAAGAAAATAGGAGGTAATGCATGTATGTTTGATGTACCATAAGGGTGAAAGGAATCTATATTGTCTAAAGTTTAAGACCAATGTATCAAGAATAGTTAGCAATTATTTAATCCCTCTCTGTGTGCATAAATATTTCTAAGTTGCTTCTGAAAAAATTAAAAAAGAATATGCCAATAAATTTAATTGTAATATTAATAATAAATATTTGTAAAGATTTTAAGTTAACTATAAGAAAAAATTAGAAAATAATTTACTTGTTATAAAGAGATATTTAGTTTATGAAATAATATTTATTTTGTGATAAAGCCATGTTTCATCACTATAATCCATTTTAATTATTAGCAATAACAATGATGGTTTTTTTGAGAGGAGGAAGGAAGTGTAAGGATTACAAAAATAATTTTAAGAAATAAAAAAAGAAAGAAAATTATTATTTATCTTAAAATTAAATAAATGACTTATAATGTTTTCTTAAAGATTTGTAAGGATGGTATTTTAGTTGCATTTATGACTGTTTTCATCATCTAATATAAGTATTGAATATCTTTAGAAAAGTTTAACTTTATTTAAATATTCCAAATACATTTAACTGTTAATAATAGCAATCAGGTTAGTATATGCACAATGTTTCAAAAGGTATTATTCTTTCTCTAATTCAGGTATTTCTGGCCTGACCAGTGATAATATAGCATGGGAATCGAACTTGGATTCTTAGATTCTTGAATATTGAATTTTAAAGTAACACTCTAACCAACTGACCCATCCTGACAAAGTCAACAGTCAGTAGAAATTTCATATACTTATCTATGAGGTTCCTCCTGATTTTTTCTAAGAGCGAAGTTGATTGAGAAATTGCTATCAAAATCTTCAGCTATCTAAAATAAATTCTACTCTATAGTGTTTTTAACAAAAACAATGCATCAATAAATAAAAGAAGCACTCATTTCATTTTTTAATTACAAAAAAAGTCATCCTTATAATAGGAAACTTTCAATATAAATCCTATGCAAACATCTTTCAATTCATCACTTTTTAATTGTAAATAATTGATTAAAACAATGAAAAATGTCATTTAATCCTAAAATTTAAGTGAACAACCTAACAAATGCTTGAAGTATCAAATTGAAATATAAAAATAAATATTAGAGTAAATATACTGTCTCACAAAATGAATAGGAATAGTTTTTTTCATTATTTAAATCATGGATATCTGCCCATTAAAATACTTTCATTGCAAATCTAAGTTATATATTATGATATTTCTTTCAATCATATTTAAAGTTCAAAATGGTTTATTATTTATAAGATCTCTACAAACACAGCATTAGTATAGATCAACTACAACAATTACCTTTGATTTAATAACAGTAGCACTGTCATATAAAGTAAAAAAAAAGCTTTGAATTAGTATATATATTTAATTTCTAGTGATCACTAACAACTACACTTCAAAAATTATATTATATTTTTTTAATTAATATATTAGGAAGAGTTTGGGTATTTAAATAATTGCAATAAAGGTGAATTTTGAAAAGGACAATTATAATACATCAGTAGTTTTTATTATTGTGCAAAATAATTAACATATAACTTTAGCATATTATCTTAAAAAACTTAACTGGAAAGTTTTATTATTTTTACCAATTCTTTAGAATATTCCTTTCAATCTATACACCTTACCTTTTCAATAATTACTTTGTAATATCTAAAAAAGTTATCATACTTTTAAAAAAATCTTTTTGTAGCATATATGGCTATTTTAATAACTTACATTAAAACAATTTCTGAAAATATGCTTAACAAAAGAATCAGATATATGCACACACA
Source organism: Epiperipatus broadwayi (assembly GCA_028023455.1). NCBI lineage: Eukaryota > Metazoa > Onychophora > Udeonychophora > Euonychophora > Peripatidae > Epiperipatus > Epiperipatus broadwayi. The sequence goes on along the minus strand of JAQFVV010001308.1, from coordinate 21,053 downwards.
TATTTATATATACATAACACTTACATTTGTAGCACTACACTATTTTATTTTATAATGTGAAGCTTAATAAAATCTCATCTTTCAAGACAAATTTTTAACTTTATTACAAAATATATCAAGAATTCATAAAGTTTTTGCTATTTGTTGATGTATTTCTTAATAATAATTTTAATATCTATCAGAAATACTTTATTGTCCATATAAAATATGATCTGCAATTAGAATTATTTTTCTCTACATGCATCCTAAAAATTTTATGAAGTGCAATATCATATCAACTGCATTAAGCTACAAATGAAAACAAAACTTCACACTTAAAGAAACATCAATTTTTTATTAGTCAATCATTCCTATAAAAAAGCATCACTTATCACAGTGCTTCCAATTATGTTTATCAAATTCATAATTCTATTAGTTTATTTTTAGGACCAACAACAAACCAGTATATCATTACTATGACACATATTGCAAATATGTATTTATTATCCAATTACTCTCAATATTTAAAGCAAAATCAGTTGTCAATTTTTATAGGCTTTTCATATCATGCATGGTTTAAGTACAGTAGTTAAATGACAGTTTTTGAGCTTAAGGTACATCAATTATAACTCAGCTCTGTTACTTCTGATGTTTGAACTAATATAAATTCTATAACGATAAAGTATTTGATTATTTTTTAATTAATCCCTATCAGATTTTCCTCACAACAACATTTACAAAAAAAAAAAAAAAAATGAAAGAAATCCATAGCTTGAATTAAAACTTTTAGATGTATTTTCTAACTCAACTTATACTGTATCAAGAAACAGTATAATAAAAATCTGATTTTGATGTAGCAAGATTTAGTTTTGGGGGCAGAGATTGACTATGATATAATTTTCACATATAGTTTAAATATCTTTGTAATAATAGAATACAATTTTTCTGTTTAATTTCACATTCTTCTCTATTTTGCTATATCTTATATCACTTTGTGTCTGATTAAGCCTTTTACAAACAGTATATATTATGTAAAGCCAAAAAAACTGCAATAGATAAAACAAAGTTACATGTTGATAATTTTTAGAAGTAAATATTGTGACATATAATAAATAGATAGATAACTGTATTAGTATATAATAAGATAAGTAGTAGATAGATGGACAAAAAGATTAATAAATAGATGAATGGATGTATTTGGTATATATATAATTTTAATTTCATGTTACTTAAATTGAAATTCATTAACTATAGTACTTTTATATAAAATTATATTAATTTATTTTGCATATATATATCTTAATGATGTGTAGAAGTTGTTTTTTTTTAATTTATAATGTTATTTACCTAGCTACTCCTATTACTTTTATGATTGTGTTAACTTACAGGAATTGTATATATATAATAAAAAGTAATCATAGAACGTCTGACTTATAATGCTCACATTTCAAAAATAAATTTAAAATCTTTTTATTTATTTATTTTTCTAAGTTAAAGCATATTTTTCTAATACTTTAAAGATAATTATTGTAACTATTTTTTGATTCATGTAATATATCTATAATTATCATAAACTGAAAAATAATATTGAAGATCATTTTTAAATTAAATATTTTATTTTAAAATCTGTAAAATAATCTATAAAAGTACTATGAATTTTTATATTCATAAAAAATGATCTACTTTTTAAAAAATAAAAATTATATTTATAGATATTACAATCACTGCTATTTTTAATATTTTAAATATATACCTGCAAACACTGGAAAATCATTCTAATGATTTATAATTTCAACCAGAAAATGAAATTTATTAAATGTCATATATATTGTGTTGCCTTTATTGATATAAATTATACAAATTACTTTATAAATATATTTGAATTTTATTAAATTTAAAATCTATATCTAAAATAAAAAGAAATGTATTATATCTAAACTAATGAAGAGTGATTTGTAATCATTTATATGTTTATTGATAGATTATTGTCGAGAATAAGTGCTCACAAAAACTAGCGCTTATAAAATAAATTTGCATATTATATATTTATGTAAGTTAAGGAAAAGACGTTTTCTTTCATATAAAGTGAGATTTAATTTAATTACATATATATAATAAAGACATGAATATATATAATGTTATACACGATGTTTTTTTTTTTTTAATAGCAAATGCTATTGCAATAAACAATATAGATTCCCATCTTAGTATTGGATAATGTAAATAATAAAATATTAATTTCTTAATTCTAAGGAATAAACTCCTTTATGTTGTTTATCTTATAATCAATAAAATATAACATAAATCTTTATTATATTATAACAACAACTTATAAATACATCAACATAATAATTATATATATATAAAAGCCTTTTTTCGGTAATTCTAAATTGTTACCCTTTTTAATATCTCTTACTAATACCAACACGTATTAGTAAGAGATATTGAAAAGGGTAAAAATTTAGAATTACTGAAAAAGGCTTTTATATATATAATTATTATGTAAAGAAAGTTACTGTTAACACTAACTGAAATAATTATAGAAAATATACAAACCATCATACAATTACAAATATCCAGTAACGCCCTCTGTTTAAAGATTTAAGGTTTGCTATTATTGAGATATAGATCTTTAAACAGAGGGCGTTACTGGATATTTGTAATTGTATGATGGTTTGTATATTTATTATGTTGATGTATTTATAAATTGTTGTTATAATATAATAAAGATTTATGTTATATTTTATTGAATATTAATTTCTTATTAAAATACTGTTGACTATTCAGATGGAAATTTGTTATATTAATATAACAGTATTTACTAGTTAAAAAGATTGTGTTTAACATTATATATATAAATATTTGATTACTGATTGTTTTCTAAGATTTTTTCATTGCTATGTAATAAGCAGTATCTTTTTATTTATTTATAAACTACTGACCATATTTTCTTTTTCTTTTTTTTTTTTTTTAAAAAAAAACTATTTTACTTCCACATGATTTATTGATAATTATCTTAATAAGGAATGGATAGTTTAATCTACATTTAAATGTTAAAGTTTTCTGAAGCAATTTTCAGTTGAAGAAATTATAAATAACATAAATATTTAACCCAGTTAATATATGAAATTTCTCAGCTCAGATCCTGCTGGATGCTTGTATATCACTTGATTTCTTAATGACCATAGATAAAGCACTCTTTCTGAAGTATTGCTCTGACAGTGGTGTGCTAAAATTTTCCAGTTCATAAATATTATTTTAATTTTTATGTTAAGTTAAATATTATGATGTTAAAAAAATCGTCACAACAACTTTTAAGAAATTTCCAAACAAAACATTCTAAATTAGGAAACATGTCTTTAGATCATATATCTTAAAAAACAAGAATTTCAATTATATAAAAAAAATCATTTAAAATCAGTTGTTACAAAATAAATCTTTGCTAAATCTTTATATACATTAGCAACACTGAATCATTAAAATAAACAAAAAACATTTTCCATCTGAGAAGATATTGTAACTATTTTTACAATAGAAATATTTTTTGAAATGTTCAAGTGAACAACAACTTAAAAATATCACATCAATTTGTCTTTCAACAACATGATAGAGTGCCATGTTACCTCCATTGCTTACCTATGTAAATGAATTGGAATGATATACAAGACTATTTAACATTCTCAGATAAAGTAATGATTGAAGAAATAAAACAGTCATCAATATTTACAAATAAAATTAATGAATCAAATGATGTTTTAAAAAAATCATTTTCTTTTATTATGCCTAAACATATTTTATATTGCTAAGACTCTAAAAGAAGAAATGTTATGTCATACAAAATTAATTTTGAATACATCAAATTTAGTAATATTTAATGATTGAAAAAAAGTGTATTGATTTATACAGTAATGCAACCACTATTATGACAGATGAATATTCATCACTTATTAACAAACTCACAAAATAATTTCAGAAATTTTAGTTAGGTAATGATTTGTAAAGTAACAACCATAAATTTACCATCTGATTTAAATGACTTTTTGCAGTTCATAGAAATTGTTAATTTTGTTAATTTTATATTCATATTACTTTGCTGAGAAGTGAGTACAGAATATGAGACCCTCTTATTTCTTGCTGAAGTAAAGAAGTTATAGGAATTAATTGCTTAAGTTTAGAACAGAATTAGTTTTCACATGTATTTCTAATGTTGAATGAAGTGCAATGTTTTTACATGATAAATTTATATGATCTGTTAAAATACAAACCTCTGTAAAAAAGTATAAGAATACATTTAATTTATATCACAAAATTAATGGAATCAAAAAGAATAGATTTGGTATATGCAGTCATGATATTTTTGTTTTATTTTTAATTTTATATCACAAAGGATTTAGTTATGAATAAGTTGTGTACCGTCAACTGCTACTTATAAATGAAAGATTTGCATTCATTTTGTATTACAAATCATTTTTATGTAATTTTTTAAAACAAAACATTTAAAATGTTGACGATAGACTTTATTGACTTTTTTTTCTATTAACATGACTGAACTAATCTAGTTATATTGTAAAAGGATGTTCAATTTACTCTATTGAAGTTGCTAGATTAGATCATGAAATTTTATTCACTATTAATTAGCTTATTTATTTTACTAAGCATTATGTTTTGTATAATAAAACTAATGATTGCCAATAATAAATACATTAATGATAAATAAAGCTATTATAACATTATCAACAAATATGTTCTATGTGACTTAACACAGTGGTAATTTATCATACTTAGATCTAAATGTTAAAGAATCAATTATCATCTAAATAATATAAATAAATAAATATTAGGAACTGTTAAATACTGAGATGTTCAGAGTGCCCAAACATTATATGATTATTTTTTAATATCAAAGATGAGTAACAATAATTATAACAGTCACATAACAGTACTTTGAACTAAGTTAGTTATAGTTTACAAACAACTTTAAATTTTTTTTATTGGTAGTCATAATATCTGTAAAATTAAAGGTTATTGTTTGCTTCCAAAAAAGGTAAAATAAAATAATTTGACTAATTGGGTTTATCACGTTTTTGAGGATTTAATTTTTTATTCTAGCAAGTAACAATATAATTTATTTAATGTTATACATTGTATCAATAATGTACATAAAATAAATGTTATATACACCTTTATTTGTCATAGTATATGATATTTGGGAACAATGAAAAGACAAACAATTATTTGCTGCAATGATGACTGTTATTACATTCTCATTTGCTAAGCCAATGATTCCAATTTAGTTCTAAATGAAGCATAGTCACTTATTACCTATTAATTTTTAGATTTTTGAAGAATTTTGTTTATCTTTTATTAAAGTCTACTGTTGATTAAAAGTTACTAGACTATTTTAATTGAAAAAAAATTTAAAATTTATTAAATTGCATTGTTATGTGATGCTTCATGTTAAAATATAAATAATTCTCTTCTTTAATAAATATAAGAATATTATTCATCAAATTTATTATTATTCAAATGGAAGTCAATCTCTGATAATGTGCAATTTCTTAAATATTATAAATTTTCATGCACTCACCGACCGGTAAGAGTTTAAAAAACTTAAGTGAATCACTTAAGTTTAGAGCATACATTCTATATACACCAATTCTTACAGACCATGCTTAAATCATGGCTTGAGTCTATTGTGTGCCTCATGCTATAATTAAATATTCAATTGTACAAATTTATTTAATATATCTCTTTATAATAATAGATTTACATTTATAAGTTGTATTTGTCTGATTGTGGTTGTTAAAAATGAGACATTGTCTTTCTCCTACGATAGGTTAAGTAGATTTGTACAACTGAATATTTGATTATAACATCACACACACAATAGACACATGCACTGTATTACAGGAAACAATTGAGATAACAGCCAACCATAGACCAGATGGTATGAAAGAATATTACCTAATATTATAATATGAGCATAAGCACATAATCCTGGAAGACATACAGGATGAAACCATGTGGTGATGATGCATTATAAATGCACTGAATTAATCATTAAATCTTTTCATAAGTGCTGTTCTTATATTGACTCTTTTTAATCTCTATATCTAAGTGAACAGGTAATTATTTAATACACAAAAGATTATATATACCATGAATTAAACATACTTATAAGAGCATATAAAATACAAATAAAACATAAAATACATGTTCATTAAATTACTGCACTAGGTTACAATATATATTATTTAAATCTATTGGCTATTATCCAATTAATTAATAGCACATTTCTCAAACTTAATGACCAATATGAATTAAATATATTGGTTTAATTATAACATAGAATCTTAAACTTGATTGTATCCTTCTTTATCTCCATTTATAAGGAATATTTATAAATTAGTTGATCTACACATAGATTCTGAAGATCCAAGATATTTTGAGAGGTGGGATATGTCTAAATTTTAATCAGATTATCCTCAAAATTAATGAAACTGCATGATTTTATTTTAGGTGTTATTCCAAAATTAAAATATTTTTATTACCTTAATTTTTATTAGTGCCGAGGGCAAAGAATGATAGTTCAAGCAAATAATTGTCCCACATGTGCTATAACAGCCCAGATAGTTCTTTGTTAGCTGTCATTTCTTTCAACAACTATATTGTAGTTTCACTAAAATAATTTGCAATGTTGTTTCTAATATAAGCTCAAAGTGGGATTATAATTAATTCTTCTTCATTCAGGCACTAGCATACAAAATATTAAGACAGCATTTTATTCTGCACATATATATTATTACTAAAGGTATTAGAGTCATAATGTAAAACATTATATCCCAAATTAAATACAGCATTTCATTTCGCACATATAGAACACTCTCTTATGTGTTAAAGTTTATGAAAATAAACTTATCCTTGGTTAAATATAATATCTCATTCCACACATACATAACACCATGTAATAAAGTTATGGAGGTAAATTTTTTTCCAAGACTAAAGATAGTTTGTAAACAACAAAAAATTTTAAGAAGACTGACCTTGTACAACTTTCATTCCTGTTGTCACAGCTAATAATAATTCCCATGCATTTCAGTTGTAGACCTTATGAAAGATTGTCAGCAGATAGAGTCATGGTTCAAGACTTGAACAGATTAATAAAGATTTAGTTATACATTTTACTGTTAACACTTGATAATATTACAACTTAAATTATTTAAGAGAAGTTTTAATTTAACTTCCTTCTTTATCTTTATGTTCTCTCCTTTTTAAAAGAAAAGTTTTCGTTTTCATTATATGTTCAAAAATTAAAAAAAACCTCTCTTAGTTGTATTTTATTTCTTAGTCAATTAAATTTCTTCTCATTTACATATCTGTCAAAAAAAAAAAGAAAATGAGAAAAAAATGTATTTATCTTATGGTATTCTGTAAATTAATTCAAAAGAAATTAAATAAATCCTTTAATTAAACCAAAATAATCTTTAGAATTATTTAAAGAAAAAAACAAATAATAATTATTTGTTGTTGGTTTTCACTTTTAGGTTAAGCACAGTTTATCTAACTTAGTGTTTGGAAACAGAGCAAAACTAATATATGAAAGAAAGAGAAGAAAGAAAAATTATATAATAAGGAAAACAAAAAAATGGAATTATATAATCTCATTGGTCAATAAATTTGAACACAAGTGTCAAGCATACTAAATGCTAGCCATGATAATCAGGTCATCTGGAAGAAGATAGAGAAATTTTAGACTAGTTGTACCTAGCTATATATTTTGTACAAACATATAAGGTTACAACATATATATATATATTTCTTGTACTTGTATAGAATAAAACTGCTCTTTATTTCTGAAAGAAAATACTCTTGCTTTCTTGTGAGCTTATTTAAAACAAATCAAAGTTCTAAGAATAACTGTTAACTGTGACACATGAAAAGTATTGAATATTTTTAATATTTTGCATCTTCTAATCCATATCTAAGCAACTGGTTGACCTACTAAAAATAAGTGTTCCATATGGGTTAGGCTAGTATAACAATTTTATACCAGATTTTAAGCAATTCTAGTGAATTTAAATATATCAAATCTCAATTTTAAAATTTCATTCTAACTTGAAAAAGATCAAAGTTTAACAAATAAGCAAACTGATTTTCCAACTTCGATAAAAGCTTTTAAAAATAATTTTATTTCATTACTAAATGTATTTTTTAATTTTTTTTTACAAATAATTTAAAATTTATTGTAAATAATGCTGCTTAAAAATCAACATTGAACTAATATATATATATATTGATTAATTTAAAGATAATATAATTTTACTAATGGTTACCATTTGACCTCAATTAAAATGCAGAGTGTTTTATAATTTTATTAAAAGGTGGTTTGGAAATATACTACAATATGTTCTAGATATGATTAAAGGTTATTCTCCTAAATATATTAAATCTCACCCTTCTAAAATCTTACTTCAAAATATATATATATAATAGCAAAGGCATTATGATAGTATATTTATTTCGAATGTATGGATTAATATTTAATCCTACAATATAGCACACCACTTACACAAGTGTTAGCAAGACTGCATATATCATAATAAGACTCTTACATAAAAATCTGATCCATTTACTGCTCAAACTCTCTCTAAATTTTCCCATTTTTTAATCAGTCATATTTAAACTCCATATGCCTATTATTTTGCATTAATATATATATATATTGATGAAAAAAATAAGTCAAAAAAATTTCTGGAAATCTTTGATAACATTTGAAATTAAGACTCATGACACTATACAATAAAAATTTAAAATATTCTCTAATCTAGCATAAGGTAACAAGAATAGACTGCCTGTTTAAGCTTGTCAAAAACGTTTTGGTTATAAAGACCGAATATTTAAATCAATCATGCAATGTATCTAAATATGTTTCAAATTAATTTCTTAGAATAGTTTATAAGCCTAAGTGTTTTCTCAAACAAATGAAAATATGTAATAAAATATTTCCAGTGCTTTAATATATATATACAACATTTGAAATTAAGTTGCATAACACTCAAAATAAATATTTAATATTTTCTCTAACCAAGCATAGAAAAGCTGTCTATTCTTGTGACTTATTTATTAATATAGATGGTTTGCTAAAACACTTTGATTAGAAAGAATGAATATTTAAAACAATCATGCAATGTTTCTAAATATGTTTCAAATTTATTACTTTTAATATTTGACATGTCTAAGGGTGCTTGTCTTGTAGATAAAGACACCGTTCAATGGCGCCATTTTCATGCTAAAACTATAAAATATGAACATTTATGGGCCGTTGATTTCAATCATTTTGATGTGTTTTTTTGTAATGCGAAAATAAAAACAAAACAAAATCTTTTTTTTTTTAAATATTATTTTTTATTAACGTATACAAATTAAATGATAATAATAAATGTAAAATAAAATAAACAAATTACAATTTGATTCGTGTTTTTCATTTTGCTTTATTAGAAAAATAAATTTTCTATCGTATATTTTTTTACTGGGGTTATGGCTTTACCGCTATTTTTACTTCATATAGCATAACAACAAAAAGTAAAAGTTGTTACGGTTAGTTTTATGGTTAGTTTTAGGGTTAGATTTAGGGTTATTTTTAGGGTTAGGTTTAGTGATCTGTTGTTTGTAATGCTAAAATAAAAAATATCAAAATCGTATTTTTGTAAATATATTTTTTTAGTAACATCTATAAAATAAATGATAACATACTATATTCAACAAAGTATAATCATAGTTGGAGAAAAGAAATAAAGTAAAATTTTTTTAAACAACAACAAAAATGTATTTTTTACATATTAATCATGTTTATAATACTGTATATGCTTTTTGTGAAATTTACAAAAAAAAACATGCATAATTGTACTTTTCTTACTGGATATTTTTGTGTTACCACTCTTTTTTACTTAAAAAATATACACACGGTAGAATCTTGTTTGTCTCGTGTAATGTTATGAACAGTACGTTACTTGACGCGTTATCTAATTCCAACTCACTTTACACATATATCTTGTCAACATTTTCCCAATTAAAACTTCAATACAGTATGGTGTAAAAAATCTGATAATTATTACTTTACAAAATCTGAACATTTCAATACTTTAAAATATAAAAAAATCCAATGAAAACAACATTTCTATCCAATTCAAAAAACACACCCTCTCACCAAATCGTAACCATTTTATAAATTGTGTGAATTCGGAAAATGTATTTGCTGCGATGTGACATACATGCTGTACTGCAATGCGACATAGTGGCCTGTGATCTGTAGCACAACAAATAAGTTGTATTATAGAAAACGCGGGTTCAAAACGGCATTTTTATGTGTTTTAGCGCGAAAACGGCGCCATAGAGCGGCATCTTTAGCTATAAGACTAGTACCTGTCTAAGAGTTTATTAAATTTAAATATAACAATTCACAAATAAAAATATTCTATGAAAAGTGCTTATTCACTTTCAAAGAAAAGATTAACTTATTTAGACTTTATAAAAAGTAATAACTAGATAAGAAATGCTTTCAGTTTAAATAGTCGTATTTCATGGCACTCAAAACTGACATTATTATTGAGAGAAAACTATTTCTTATTAATGGAGGCAGCCACTGAGTTTCAGTACTATGAGTATAACCTTCTAGGCTGAAAGCATTACTCATACATTTATTATTTTTTATAAAGTATAGATAAGTTAATATTTTCTTTGAAACTGAATAAACACTTATTATAAAATTACATAGTAAAATAAAAGAGATATAAACTGTTGTAGAATTACATATTAAAATAAAGAGATAGCTAGTAGAACTATGTGTTTAATCTATGTATGTCAAGAGAAATTGCTGAAATAAAAACAATGCCAAAAACTTCAATTTAATAAATTATATGTTTATTGCTAATTCAAAAATAATAATTTATATAAAGTCTTAAGACATTATATAAAACAAAACACTTAATGAAATTTATTGTTTGGAAAAAAAAAAAACATAAACCTAAATTTTAATGCACATATCTAGAACTTACTAAATATAATCTGTCTGCAAAATGATAAATTGCATTCACTATTTAAATAACAATTAATTTAATTAAGTATAAAAAGTATAGTGGAGCCATGACATTAACTATAATTTGTTCCAAATCTCATTTGCATACATTATACATTGCACATAAATGTTCAGTTTTGTTGATAAATTCAGTTACAATGGAGTATTTGTTTACTAAATTGCATGTGGATAATATTTTCAACATACATATATATTATAGCAATATGTAGCCAGCTACAAGCAACAAATATAATTGTCAAATCTAATGATAAAAAATAATTGTGTTTTTTAATTCTAAACTCTCAGTATATAGAGGGTTGTTTATTCAAATAGTGTGTATGGGAGTTTCTTGGCATTTCATTTCAGAAAATATTTTTGCACATAAAATAAAAAAAGTGTTTTTGTTAACTAGTCAAACAGTAGCACAATAAAACAATAGAATTTAAGCAAGTAAATTTCAATTTTATAAATGTGATGTTACAAAATAAATTTGTGTTAATTAAAAATCAATATTTTTCTTGTTTTTTCTTTTCCTTTTTTGTTTCCAATTATGATTTATTATTAGTTTTCTTTCCATCTGACATTTTATTCATTTGGCTTTTCATGCTGGTCTTCTTTTCTATCTGGCTTTTTATTTTATTAGTATTATATTCTATTTGGCCAAGAATCTTTTCAATTTATCCCATTAATCTCATCAATAGCATTGCTTGATATTCCTGATCTATTGAAATGTAAAGTTTTTTCCCAGCAGAATGTTTTTGTCAATAATTAACACACATGGCTTTATGATGTCTCTTTTATAATAATAAAATTGTTTTTTCTTTCAAGTTTTGGGCTTGGCATTTTTTTTTAGCCCTTGTGATAATTTATAACAAACTAGTGCTAAAAATAAATTTATTTTTATATATAAATACCAATGGTTGCTGAGTCATTTCCTAATTCACAAAACAGCTCCCCCATAGATTCTTTTTATATTTATTCCTGCATTTCTCTGGCATATTTTCTTTTATTAATATGACTCTATCATATTATTTTTAATTTCTTTCATTATTCCTTTTTCCACCATTTCACCCATTTCTTCATTCTTGAATTTCACTTTCATTTGTGCAATATAACTTGTTTTAAGTATTTATGTTAACTGTCCAGACTGGATGTGAGAGAGTTAATCACAACATGTTCTGATTCTAAAGATAACCAGACAACAGATAGGATGCTTTAAGAACCAACACTTGGGTAGACAAAGACAAATGGCTCGAAATGTTTACAATAATGGCTCATTGAACCAATCTAAACTATAATAAAGATTTGAATGTTACTATTAGCTTACATTTTATTGCTGATAATGTTAACTCCACAACAATATTTTCTGCTAATCACATGGACATAACCTATGATATCTCTAAGTGCTAGTATGATTATGAATTTGGGCTGGTTAGTCAATAAAAGACTCGTCATAGAGCAACTTGCAACCTAGGTTTGAAATTATTCTATTTAGTAGAAATCCTGTTAGCACTGAGTCCTAGCTTTGGAATTCATGAAATTCATTTGCAATGTTGCACTACTCAATTAATTGATAAAATGTGAATAAAGCATATATATATATAACCACTTTTATTCCAGTAATAGTAATATGTAAATTATCACTACATTCTCACAAACAACATGTTGGCACACTGCTTGCCAAGGCATCTACATTATTAGCTAATGATAAGTTTCCTTATCTTTTTATGAACTAGATAAATATAAATACAAAAAAAAACGTATTTTCCCTGATATGTATTCTGATATTAATTGGCCATGTATCCCAGTTCTCAAGTAAAAATTAGATAATGCACAAAATGTATATAATATAAATATACCATTTACTCTAAAGCAAAGATATATAACATTTAAAGTAAATGGGTTTGTATAAATTTTAAAAATGTTACATATTAATGGTTAACCAACTCACTAATGAAAATAATAATTCTTACTTTTAGTTTTTTCCATCTTTTGCTGGCAAAAAGTATTTAAAAATAAAGCTGACACTTCAATCATTTGACTGTAGCATTTCTCAGGATTATTTTATTTTTCATTTTTCAATCAAATTATATAGATGCTCTATACTTTTGTGACTGTATTACAGATGAATAATTTAGCCATGTGATCATTTAACAAATGCTGAATTTACAGATTAATAAAATAGAGTACTCTTGTTTTATTTTATATAAAAATTCATGGTATTTTTCCAATTGTTGGTTCCATAATTGATTCATGAACTTGTATTACTTTAGCTGGATCAATATCAGGCTTTTGTAGATCTTATCTTCTTCTTAGGTAATATATATATATTGAAACAGATATACTGTTCCACGTATATATTCAAAAGATCCCCCCCCATTTAAAATGACTAGCATGATTTGTTGTTAAAAAAGAAAAGAAAAGACTTAATAATGGTTAAGGAAAACTAAAAATTTAAAGAAACAAAGGAATCATGAAAATTGACAGCAATGAAAAAAGAAATAAAGCAAAAAGTTTATAGTTAAAAGAAAATCATTATTGATTTTATAGTTTTCAATTACGATATAAATAAAAGCTGACATTTATTAAAAATATTACATTTTTAATTTTTGGAACGATGTTGTCGTATAAAGTGTGATAATTGCTTGAGGCAGTCTTATCAAATTGGAAATCATGGCTTATCCTTATGATTTCTTATCTGTCTCGCAAAAAGTAGAGTGTCCAATCCTTAAGAAGAGAAAAGCACTCAGGCTTAAATGAGAGCTGTATAACAAATCAGATATGGCAAGGCTGCGTAATCAATCTTCAGATCATAGTATAAATAGTTGAGTTGGAAGTTCAGAGTAGATTTTTTAAAACGTTTTCAAATGGATTTCAAATAATTTTTAAAGGAGATTTCAGAAAGATTTCAAAAGATTTTTTAAAAGGTTTTCAAATGGATTTCAAAGAGGTTTTAAAAAATTTTTAAAGTAGATTTTAAAGATTTGTGAAAAGATTTTAAAAAAGATATTAAAAGGATTATAAAAAGATTTTAAGAGCAGTTAAAGAGCCACTGTTAATGATGAAAAAAGAAAACATTAATAAAAAAATAATAATGATGGAAGGCTAAGCAGTAACAGCTTCTCTTCATCCAAAAGCCATGGTTCTCCAAGATTTGCCTGGGTAAACATCACGGAAAGTAAATAATGCCATTCAGCTGAAATACAATGATCACTTTTTGAGTGCAGTTGTATCATGGATATGAAGAAACAAACTGGATAAAATGAAGGTAACCATTTTATAAAATATTAATACTTATATGTGTTTATAAAAGACAAACAAAACGTCTTTCTTAAAAAAGAAAAAAAAATATGAATAAAAATAGCTACGTAAAAATATGTTTTATTAATAATAAATGGTAAATGCTAGATGTCTTAAATGCCAATAATCAAAAGGTATTTTATTCAATACTTATACATGTTTATAAAAATAAAAAAAACCATCTTTCTTAAAATGAATTGTGAAAATACATTTTATTAATGATAAATTATAAAAAGGCATTTTTAATGAGGCAAATCATAAATGATTAACTTCTTATATGCAGAAGCATCTAGATTAAAAAAACAACAACTAAAAACGAATACTTATAATGGTTTATATTACTGATATACAAATAAGTATACCTAGAAGAGTCAGAAATACTGAGCTATTACATATAACTCTAACTGGCTAATAAATAAATGCAACTGCTGATCAATTTATAGGTAGAAATATACATCTGTGGCAGACCAAATAACAATATTTATGCTATATATTAGAATAACTAAATAAAAATTACAAATGCTTACATGCATCTCGATGATATATAAATAAAATAATGAAGCTTATGCATATAAATGCACATTGACACTTGACTGGATTATGAATAGTGCACAAACCCAGAATTGTTTACATTACCTGATTTGATAAATTATGATTTTATGAATATGATTTTATGTGAAGAAAATAATGAAACTTATGCATATAAATGCACATTTACTACTTGAATTCTTTACCCAAGATAAATCAAAATGAGCCTTCATTTGAAATGAAGAATGAACTTTGTTAGAATGACTTGTAAATGAACTATTGATCAATAAACTACTTCTAACCTTTTCATAAATGAGTCATCACATGGATATTAAAGACCTATTGAAAGAAAGACTTTATTATGCAACAAATTATATCCTTTAAGTGCTATTATTGGAAGGATACCAAAGAAACACAATGGACCATAAATGAAATATTTGTTTGAATTAAATGGGAAATCTGAATCAAATGCTATCAGTTGTCTTCATTATTATCTCTGTTGTCTTCATGTATCACATTCCTCTCTGTGAATTAACTAAATAACTAAAGATGTAAATGGTTAACGAACTTGCATTCTTTAATTCATATTGTACTATTATTGGATGTATACCAAGAGACAAGATAAATTAAAATGAATCTTCACATGGATATGAAGGAACTTTATTTGATGGACATTTATTTAAACCTGTTGCTAAATAAAATTGTTGTTACTTAAAATTAATTTTAGTTATCCAGTTGTTCAGTTCTATTATTTTTTGCATCACTTATCATTCATTGCACTTGTTCATAAGAATTTCATGCCTCCTGAGCTATGTCTGACATAACTAGATCTAGGTCATTTAGGTTGTAGTGAGATGAAACTCTAATGGTGCCGTTTAAAAAACCAAACACAGAAATGTCTAGATGCTTCCAGTCTCTATGGTGCTAATCCTCTGATGAGCAGGAAATATGGTTGTATGGGGGGATAACATCTACATTGGGGAATGCCAATCGATAGTTCCTTCCTGCAGCATGCACATCAGGAAATTTTTACAACCGAGGTAATAAAGGGGTTGTGCGGGTCTGGTTACAATATATATATTGTGCCCTTTTCTATAGGTCAGAATCAGCTCATCACAGCAAATTATTAAAAAATTTTGAATTTAGAATATATTCTCTTTATGTGTTAGTTATGTTCTATTAATAATATCTTAAAGGTACAATTTGAGGCTAAATAAAATATGTAATGCATAAAATTATAATAAATCACTTAAGAACAGTTAAGTAAAGCTAAAAATATTATTACATATGGTTGCAAAAGCTGGCCATAATAAATAATGCAGCTATAAATATTTAAAAGTATGTTTAAAAAGTTCAATTTTAATAGTCTTAAACTTATAGTTAAATACATGTTATATTTATTTTTATAAATTATATTTAATAATTATAATTAATATCATATATTTTAAAAGTAAGTTTTATGGTAGTGAAAGTTATATTTAATTCTATATTTTCCAAATTTTGTATAATTGTATTATTTTATTTAATACAACAAGTGCAATTTATTATTTATTCCCAGACAGAAAATTGGATCCAGTCTGTCTTAGCTATATTAGTTATGTGACTTATATAATATATGGTTATACACACATGCTTGCTAGTATTTGGATTAATCAAGTTCAAAATATTTTTAAAATTGCATTATAGAATTGGATATAATTATTACCTATCACAAAAGCAAATATTAAATTAATCATTATAAAATGCTTTTAAATAATATATAAAGAGAATACAGCTAATAAAAGTTAAATATTTTGTTTTAGAATAAAATAGATAAATTAAATATTAAAGGTGGGATATATTATTAAATATTGTTTTAAAAAAGTCATTTTAAATATTTAATTAATTTAGTAAAGTAATAATTGATTTAAAATTAATATTTTAAATAATATTTTTAAAGTTATAATACATCATATTTTATTTTTTGAAATTTAATTGTGAAAGAATGTAACAATATGCAAATTTGGTAACAAATGAAAAGTAAGAATCCACCAATAGGATGAGATATTTTATAGGATATAAATACCATTGCAAGGGGGTGTCAAGGGTGATCAAATGTATTAGTGATTGGTATTAGTAGCTATCGAGGAAATAGTAATTTTAAATTTTATTATTTTAGTCAATTTTTTAGTGCTCTCATACAATTAATTTTCAAAACTAATAGGACATTTATTTTAAAGTATTTGCAAAGAGAGTGTAAAATAAATATATTTTAATACCTTCATTTTAATATGCATTGCTAATTTTAAAGTCTTTTTACCAGGAGTATTCATCAGAAACTTAATATAACTTCGCAATAAAAATATGGAAATGCCGATAAGTAAAATGTATTTAATGGAAATTTTAAAAATATATATAATAATTGTGAATATAATATTAATAATATTAACCAAGAGGACTATTCCAGTGAATAAATTATTATTTCAGACATTGTACAGGAAGCTTAATAGAAAAGCTGTTTGCCGATTAAAAGTAAAATATGCATTATTTTATATAACAACAAGATAGTCTTGTCCAAGATTAATAAGTAATATAACAAGTATACTTTATAATAATTTATGGAGACAATGCTATAGAAATAAATGTTATATCCTTTTTGAAGGAAACATTTAAAATATTTGCAAAAAATTATTTTAAGTAAAGACTAATGGAAAATATTTACGAAAGCGTATGTTATAAAAACCTGAGGTATATAGGGTTATACGCATTTATAAAAGATTGTTTAAAAAACTGAATTTTAAGACAAGAATGAAACTGCTGAAAATAAATAGCAATAAATTTTCCTAAAGAAGAAACCTACAGAGAAAATGAATACATGAGTAAATAAAAGTATGGAATTATGGAAATATTTTATATTGTGCAAAAAATTTATCCGGATAGTTCAAGCTAATCCAAAGGGACCTGATGCATCATTATGCCGACATGGAATATTCTAGAATAGAAGCTTCATGGAATTATTTTAAATGTTATGATTTTATTATGATTTTAATAATCATCATTCTGGACTATAGAAACCATAAACTAGTATTCTATAACTTTTCCAGGATGGATCGATTATTTTATTTAATTTTTCAAGATTTTAAAAGATGTCATTTTTTTTTTTATTATTCATTTTTAAACTTCACCCACCACCACTGGAAACATTTTGTCTTGTTCGTTGTCAAGCAAGAGAAGCATAGCAATGGAGGAGTTGTAAAAATTGCTCTTCAGGAGAACATTTAAAAAAAAAAAACTTTTGAGAAAGAAAATAGAAATATTTGAATTTTCTAAAGAACATTCGTCTCAGCTGAAGATTTAGTAAATATAGTTTTGACTCATTTATTAATTTTTTAATGTAATTAATTTTGGTTTATAAGAGTAGGAACATGAATATTAATTTATTGATAATATTAGAATCTTATAGTAGAATAATTTAATAATTTAAATAAGAACATTTAAATAAAAGTATGGATTGTATTTTCATGTATGCAATGTTGTATCTAATTGATGGAAAATTAAGACTGCAAAATTGATGACAAGTCGATATCAATTGGTAATAGTTAATGAATATTGATATATTTTATGATGTATATATATTTTTTTTTGCAGATTGCCTATGAATTATAATGTATGGAAGTATAAATGTTGAATTATATGCAAACACATTTGTACAACACTTTTAAATTATGAGATTAGGATTTATTTTGGGAATATGCATACTATAATTTTATACTAGTAATATAACACAACATGATGATGAATATTTATGTGATTCTTTTAAAAAACTTTCATATTATTGGATGTTCAAAGTATTTATATGACTAGTTTGTATGTGTTTAGAATATAGAATAAGAAAGTAAAGCAGACTTTTCTTGTGGATTAATGAGATCACTCTAATTATAATTGAATT
This sequence comes from Epiperipatus broadwayi, assembly GCA_028023455.1. Taxonomy (NCBI): domain Eukaryota; kingdom Metazoa; phylum Onychophora; class Udeonychophora; order Euonychophora; family Peripatidae; genus Epiperipatus; species Epiperipatus broadwayi. Next base: position 2,244 of record JAQFVV010001308.1, on the reverse strand, counting down.
TTGTTTATTATTTTGAATATGCAAGTTAGTTATTTGTCGATGTAAGATTTGATAAATCTTTTAGGAAATAATGATAAGATAGTGACTTGGTTGTAATATTATGAACATGAACCCAAGAGATGATATTAAGGTAGGATGTAATAAGGGAATATGAATAGTATTTTGTAATCTTAGTAGATATGCAATACAGTTAACAAAGCCCTGTAGGTGTATATTTATTTGTGGACAGTGTCTATTTTTAAGTATTGATGTTTCAATAAAGCTGAAGGAATAGCTTTGACATCATTGATAGTATTGGAGGCCATTAGACAGAATAGGTCATGCCTCTATTTCTTATAGATACACTGTGCCATGGTATTTTTCTCTGATATGTGCTATGAGTTAGTTATACTCTAGTTTTTCTTCCCTTGCCTACATATCTATTCACTATCTAAATTTCCAAAGTAACTACATTGCACAGTATGGTATATTTTAAAAGAAGTAGATAATTTAGAGTTTAAGATATGCTATTGTCTGAATAAGATAAGTTCATTTACTTGTAAGAAGAAGTATAGTTTGTGCAAAAAAAATGGAATTGAAAATCCAACAGATCCAAAAGGAAAAAGAATCATAAAATATGTTTTAGATTTTTATTTTGGAAAATAAAATAAAAGTCAGGAATAAAATATGTAAAGCAAAGTTGCTTTTGAAATATTAAATAACTTTTCAATATTTTATTTCATTTTTTTAAATGACTATTGCATATTTTTAAGATATAATTGTTATAAAGTAAAATGATATAAACAATAAGCATAGGTACAATTTTATATTTATTAAAAAATAAGGAATATATCATATAGTATTAGAGTAATATTAAATGGGATATATATCATATTTAATAATCATAGTGTAGTGAATGATATCCACACAATCTAGTAACAAATTATCAGTAGATATTTTATATATCTTTTATCATTGCAAGATGAAATTGTCTAGTGAAAAATATCCATGCTCTCGATTATTATTATTATTTTGTTTTTCCGTACTATATTTCAATAGATGTTTTCAATAAAAGAAAAAAGAAGCATAGTTAAATAATAGTTAAAGATATAATATGTTTTAAAATAAGTACAGATAAATATAATTTTATTATAAGATTGATCACAAAGGGATCAATAAATTGTATTGTTTTTTTATTATTACTTCAAGTCAGAGTGAAGACTTAACTAGATTCTAAATAAAAAATGTATAATAGTGCAAATTTAGGATGTCAAATTGTAAATATTGTAAATAAATTGTTATTTTGTTTTAGTGTTATAATAAAACTTTGTTAAATTTGTTTTTTTTTCTCAAAAAATTGTGTGTCTGATTATTTGTTTTTCCCATCATAATGCATCTAAAACACAGAGTCATTGAATCAAACATCATATTTTTTGCACAGAAATAAATAAAGAATTATTTTAAGAATTCGAGTATTTTCCTGGTGCTTATTTATTTAAGTAATTATATTTTACATTATCTTATGGTCATAAATTAATTATCATAATAGTATATCGAATTATATGCTATTAGTTGCCACACATATATATTTTTCAGATTATTAAATGCTACCACATATTTATCACATTATTATATGAGGCTAAAAGATTATATTATAGTATTTATTTTATTATGGTAATAAAAGATTATAATGAAGAGGAAAAGATGTATAAAATTAGTCCATCCAATGAAGAATATTATTATTTATTATTATTAATATTTAGGTAGTAAAGTATGACATAAAAATCCCTTATCATGTTTTACTACAGTGATTTAATTAATTTAGAATAGTTTTATGAACCTGAGATTTTTATAGAGCTAAATTATTATAGATAAAAAAATTAAGATTTTAATTATTAGTTTAATCTTAATGAGTAGGAGTTATTAAAGTCGTAAGAATATTATAAGTTTATTTATTTGAAATAGTAATAGGGGGGGGGATAGTGTTCTTATGCCATTGAGGTAGTATCCTGTGGAATATTGGCTCAATGTAATCTTTGTTGTCATCTGTATTTCACTTCCAAGTCTCATGAGATAATAAATATTTATTTATTTACTTTATAAACTGAACTTTATTCTTATTTTTTGAATTTGAGCTAGTGGAACATTTAATATTAATGCAGAATATCTTATTAATTATTTGCATTTAACCAAACATAATTATTAACTGAGCTAACCCATTTTATTTAATACTATATTGCCCGGAAGTGAGTATGCAAACGGCAA